>PVKU01008391.1:0-74455 GCA_004027475.1 Anoura caudifer
ATTCTATAGGGATGACTCTGGTTTTAAAAAATTCCTTCCCTTATTTGGTATTGCCCTCAGGGTCCGTGTAACTTATGGTCGTTTGGTTTGCTCTCTTTACACAACACCCTGCTATGCAGCCCTGTATTCTTCCATTTCCTCATTCTCCTAACCTTCCCCTGGCACCAAGGTTATTTAGGCAGTCTGGGGGCTCTTACACCCCACAGTCACTTGTACCTGGGGCTCCGTGGGGAAATAGTGATGGGTCGGGAGATGTCCAATGGAGCCCCTGGGCCTCCTCATTCATTTTCATTCTCTATTTCCTGCTTTACCATCATTCGACCTGGATTCTTATTCTTGCATTCCCTTTTGCGATGTGGGCACGCATTACCCCAGTGCCCCTCCTCCTTGCAATGGGCACATTAATTAATGCCTATTGTGCCTTTCTTCCCCTCCTTAGGGCCCCTTTTGCCACTGGCATGGTGGCGGGCACCGCATGAGTTTCCTTTCTCTGCCCTAGGGTCCTGCTTCTTTTGGTTTCCCGGGCTAACTCCAAAAACACTGTGGCCCGTTTTGCTTTCCCTGCTTCCTGGGCATTGTAGACTTTAAATGCTATGTCCACCAGCTGGGAGGAATTCATTCCCAGTACTCTGTCTACACGCTGAAGTTTGTTCCTGATATCCGGGTCACTCTGCCCAATAAAAGTCATGTTTACCATCCTCACCTTTTCTGATGCCTCCGGATCAATATCAGTGTATTTTCTATATGCCTGATAGATCCTTTCTAAAAATTCAGAAGGATCCTTGTCTGGCTTCTGCTGTAGAGTCTGTATCAAGTTCAGACTCCTCTGCTTGGGCACTCCTTTCCTAAGTCCTTCCAATATGCACCTTCTATAGTGTCTCAAAGAGGTTAAGCCATCTCTGCCACTCGGGTCCCACTTAGGGTCTACCCGAGGAATTGCCTCATTTGGGTTTAGGACCCCCTCAGTGTCCTCATCGCGGAGGCGCTGGGCCTCTTGATCTGCTCTATTTAAAACCAACTGTCTCTCATCTGCTGTTAGCAAAATGTTCAAGAGGGCCTGTACATCTGCCCAGTTTGGGTGATGAGTGGCAAAAATAGTGGCAACAAGATCTGCCATTTTCTGAGGATCATTTCTATATGAGGGATTGGCATTTTTCCAGTTCAGTAAGTCCGAAGTGGAGAACGGAATATGGGCCCAATAGTAGCCAGTGGGCTGGCCTTCTTCATTTATTCCGCCTATTGGGTATTGCCTCAAAGGGTACTGGCTGGCTACACCTTTGGAGGCTCCCGGGTTATAGGAGGTGCCCTGGTGAGTTCGTGGGGGTGAGGCACATTCCTCAGCAAGTGGAGGTGAAGCCGTTGTCTTTGCAGACTCCACATCAGGGGCAGTTTCGGCAGGAGATAGTACTGAGGTGGCTCCCACCTCCTGTGGAGGAGGAGGCATCACGGCAGTGGCAGTTCTCATCGCCTGTGAGGCTGGAGGTGTAGAAACCTCCACCAGCTGTGAAGGTGGCTGCCCCATGGAGACCCCTCCCACCTGTAGAGGGACTGAAGTGGTGAAGGCCCCTCCCACCTGCAGAGGGTGGTGCCCCGAGGCTTCACTCTGCAGAGGGGGCAGGCCCCTCCCACCTGCGCAGGTGCGGGAACTCCAGTTTGAGGAGCCAGGGAAGCTCCAAAGGCTCCTTCCACCTGCAGGTGTGGGGGAGCAGAGCCACCACCCACCCACTGGGGGTGGGCCACCAGCAAAGGCAAAGAGCAGACCCTGCCCACCTGGGAAGGTGGCTGGGTGACTCCAGATTGGGGAGTCAGAGAGGCCTGGAAGGCGCCTCCCACCTGCTGGTGCGGTGGCAGGATTCCAGAGCCACCCCCCACCCGCTGCGGGTGGGATGCCCCCAGCTGAGGTAAAACGCAGGCCCCAGTCACTTGTCAAGGTGATGGCGGGACTCCAGAGCCGCCCACCTGCGCAGGCGGCGGAGAGATGGCACTGCCGCGCAGAGGGTGAGAACCAGTAGTTGAGACTTCTCCCACCTGCAAGGCGGGGGAAGCTGTGGGATGTCCCACTTCCCGAGGAGCCCGCAGCACCACTGGCAGCGTTCCTCCTACCTGAGAGCATCTATTTCCTGAATTTAGAGCATTAATGAGGTTTATTTCCTCACTCTCTCTCTCCTCCTGTGTTCTACTATCAGGGAGGGGTTCTGAGACCACTTTTTCCTTTTGCACCATTACACGCTTCTCCATCTCTGGCACCAGGCTGTTGTGCAATATTATAAATTAATTAAGATAGTGCAACTCTTCAGAGAGTTCATACTACCGACAATACTGTTTCAATCTAACAATGGTACAGTAACTCAAAGAACCATTCACTCACTGGCTATCTCAGCTTGTCGTTCAAAATGTAAGTAGGTCACACCGTGTTACAATAATAAATCATTAACTGCTTAGTCAAGGGATCCTTGTATGTTGACTTAGCACGGTAGCTCTCCCAATCCCTCAGGATTCTACCAAGTGGGCTCCACTTAGGTATCGGCTCAGAACTACCCACACAGTTCCAACAAAGCAAACAAACATTCAGAGCAAGAAGAATACAGATGGTGTAAAGACCGGGTATTTCCCCTGCTATAGCCCACAATTCCAACTCCATTATTCCAAAAGAGCACTCAGAAAACAAGTTTTCAACCAAAACATTTTCTCATCTCTGCTCCCTCCCATTTCCACTTCCTTTTCACCTCTCCGGGCGTGATTAGTCGACCAATGCCCTCAGGAGGGGTGCAGAGAAATTCTCGAGACTGAGAAAAATTCCAAAGTCTCACTCTCTCACACCTGAGGCGGTCGGTCTATCACAGACAATTAAAATCCTGGACGAGCCCCCCAAAACTGTTACAGAACAACAAAAGCTCTGTTTATGTCCGCCGCCTTATGGAAAGATGTCTCTCAAAGCCAGATATTTGTGAAAAGGAAAGGAAATGTTTATTTAATGCTATACAGACTTAAAGTAGTGACCTAGTGTCTTCATTAAAATATCAAAGTCCTTTAGGATACCCACAGATGCCCACAGTGCTTCCTATCTCCCTCTGCCTAATTCAGGGTACCATGACTCAGGAAAAGAAGCAAACATCCAGGATCCAGGCTCCTGACACAGTCAACTGTGTTGTTGTCCAGGCAGGATCTCTAATTAATCCAAAGCCATGTGGCATCTTCTCATGGCCCACAAGCAAGAGTCCTTTCCACCTTCTTCCAGGTAAACTTTCTCTTTCTTCCCAGGCCATGTAGCCAAAGCCATGTGGTCCTCTTCTACCAAAGCTGTGGGGAAGGGGTCCCCACTCTGGCAAAACCTTGTGGCTCTCCCTCGCCACCAAAGCTGTGAGAGGGTCTCCACTCTGCCAAAGCCAAGTGGCTCTCCCTCTTCACCAAAGCTGCAGGGGTCTGTACTCTGGTGAAACAGCGTGGAATCTCCTCCCTCTGGCAAAGCTGCAAGAGGGTCTCCACTCGGGGAAAAGCCAAGTGGCAATTCTCTGCTAAAGTCACATGGTGATACTCCCTCACAGGGCTGTGGGGGTCCTGACTCGGGTGAAACTGTGTGGATCTCTCTCAATGGCTGCCGCATCCCAGTTTAAATCCCCACACCAATCCTCCTCTGTACCCCCACTTCTGACTCCTCCTACAATTGGTTATACCTGCCAGCATTCCCGTATCATTCCAAGTTTACTGGGATGCCATCGTGAGTCTGGGCAGGCGTGTCCCCATGTTCTGGTGCCAATCTTCTCCATGCTCCCATGCAGGTGCTATAAGTTGGGGTTCCTCCCCCAGTCACATCTTGGGGGAAGTCCTTTCCATCCCCCTGGCTCAGAGCATGGCCACAGCTATTTAACACATCTAAGCTACCAGCCAAAGGTTATAGATATGTTAAATGACCATGCCATGGATTAGCAGCTCTGCATGTCCCTGCTCCATGTGTCCCTTCCCCCAACTCATGCCTGTGGGGGAAGGGGTGAGAACATCGTATATGTCCCTCTAATATTTCCTGGACACCCTGAGTTCTGGGCCCCATTCCAAATCCCTATTTTCGGGCCCCCCCTCTTGGCTGCACCCTGTATCAAGGTGGTAAAAGACAAACACCATATGATCTCACCTATAACTGGAACCTAATCAACAAAACAAACAAGTGAACAAAATAGAACCAGAGACATGGAAATAAAGAACAAACCGACAGTAACCAGAGGGGAGAGGGAATAACAAAGGAAAGAAGGCAAAGGATCAAGTCAAAGAATGTGTATAAAGGACCTATGGACAAAGACAATGGGGGGGCGGATTGAATGTGGGAGATGGGGTTAAGTAGTGCAGGGGAGAGTAATGGGGAAAAATGGGGACAACTATAATTGAACAACAATAAAAAGTAGGCCTTCTGGCAACAAATTATTTGTTTTCTTTTATCTGGGATTATTTTTTATTTTCCCTTTATTCCTGAAGCACCATGTTGCCAAGTACAGAATTCATTGCTGACAGTTCTTTTCTTTCAGCACTTCTTTCTGTCTTCCATGGTTCACATGAGAAATCCCCTGTCATTTGAATCGGTGCTTCTATATAGGTAATGAATCATTTTTCTTTGGCTATTTTCAAGATTTTGTTCTTTGTCTTTAGTTTTCAAAAGCTTAATTATAGGACTTCCGGCCAAGATGGAGGCATAGGCAGACACATTGTGCCTCCTCTCACAACCAAAATTAAGGACAACAAAGATTTAGAAACAAGAAAACAACCAGAACTCAGGAAATTGAACTGTTTGGAAGTCCAACAACAATTCATCCAAACCAGTAAGAGGGGCAGAGTCGCGGCAGGAAAAAGCGAGGTGCAGACCGGGCATGCAGGCAGCAGTGGCTGGCAGCCCCCAGGTGCACAGGCGGCAACTAGCAGACCCCGGGCACGGGGTGGCAACTGTGCAGAACCAGTGAGGCCGCATGAGGCAGCTGGCTGACCGGGTAGTCCCACATTCACGCGCAGATAATCCAGGCAAGGGGGAAGCAGTGGAGGGGACTGGAATCCGAGAGTGAGCACAGCAAGCTCCATTGTCTCCTCTCAGACCCCACCCCCACATACAGCATCGCTACCCAGCAACTGGGCTGTCCCACCCTGGGGAACACCTAAGGCTCCACCCCTCACTACATAACAGAAGTGACTAGACCCCACCCCCCCCCCAAAAAAAAACCAGAAATGAAATTGGCTCAAACCGGAGAACAAATCAAAGCCCCAGAGCCAATTTATCTAAGCGGCGAAGAGATTGCCAACCTATCAGATGCACAATTCAAATTCAAAGCCCTGGTGATCAGGATGCTCACAGAATTACTTGATTTTCCTCACAAATTAGATGAAAAAATGAAGGCTACAATAAGTGAAATGAAGAAAAATGCATGGGGAACCAACAGAGATGGGAGGAAAACTGGGACTCAAATCAATGGAGTGGACCAGAAGGAAGAAAGAAACAACCAAACAAAAAATGAGGAAGAAACAAGAATTCAAAAAAATAAGGAGAGGCTTAGGAACCTCCAGGACATCTTTAAACATCGCAACATCCGAATTATAGGGGTACCAGAAGGGGAAGAAGAAGAGCAACCAGTGGAAAACTTATTTAAACAAATAATAAAGGAGAACTTCCCCAATCTGGTAAAGGAAATAGTCTTCCAGGAAGTCCAGGAAGCTCAGAGAGTCCCAAAGAAGTTGGACCTGAGGAGGAACACACCAAGGCACATTGTAATGACATTACCCAAGATTAAAATGAAGGAGAGAATTCTAGAAGCAGCAAGGGATAAGGGGACAGTCACCTACAAAGGAGTTCCCATCAGACTGTCAGCTGATTTCTCAAAAGAGACCTTGCAGGCAAGAAGGGGCTGGAAAGATGTATTCCAAGTCATGAAAGGCAAGGACCTACATCCAAGATTGCTCTATCCAGCAAAGCTGTCGTTTAGAATGGAAGGGAAGATAAAGTGCTTCTCAGATAAGGTCAAGTTAAAGGAGTTCATCATCACCAAGCCCTTATTATATGAAATGTTAAAGGGACTTACCTAAGAAAAAGAAGATAAAAAAATATGAACAGTTAAAAGACAGCAAACTCACAGGTATTAACAACCAGACCTAAAACAAAAGCCAACTAAGCAAAACTACTACAACAGGAGCAGAAACACAGAAGTGGGGATCACATGGAGGGTTAGCAATAGTGGAGAGGGAAGAGGAGAGAGGGGAACAAGGTACATAGAACAAGTAGCACAGACGGTGGGTAGAAAATAGACAGTGGGAGGGCAAAAATAGTATGGGAAATGTAGAAGCTAAAGAACTTATGACACATGGGCATGAACTAAAGGGGGGAATGTGGGTGGGAGGGGGTGTGCAGGGTGGATGGAGAATGAAGGGGGGAAATGGGACAACTGTAATAGCATAATCAATAAAATATAATTAAAAATAAAATAAAATAAAATAAAATATAGGAAAAAAGTTTAATTATAATGTGTTATGGCATAGATTTCTTTGGAATTTGATCAACTTCTTTGTGTCTTTTGCCAAGCTTGAAAAATTTTTGCTCATTATTTCATATTATATCTAAGAAGGCTTTGCCTACTGATTTATCTTTGAATCTCAATGTGCTTGGTACATTGTTGATATTCTCTATATGTTCATCAAATGAATAAATGAATAAATAAATATAAGAATAAATAGGTCAATAAATGAACTTATGAGCAAGTATGATAAATAGTCAACTATAAATTGGGAATTCGGGTCTGTTGATCAAAATAATGATTTCCCATGTGGAGCTGACCCAGTTTTGTCTATTAATAGGCTGTAATCTTAGGTGAAATGCATTTCCCCCGGGAGCTAATGCTCTCTTTTGTCCTGGGTTATTTGCATCTTCACATTCCTGAAGCATCTAATCTCCTGTATTGATTGAGGAGAAAAAGGAAAATGATGGGGGATCTCTTGAGAACTGTTGAAACTCCCAACAGGAATAAGCATCAATCCAGGAGACTGAAATTACAAGAGCCCTGCTGTATTTACCCTGTTTTGTCTCCATCATTTGTATCCTTTAATGTATGTGCATTAAAAATTATCATTGAAATAAACATGAATGAATTCTTAAATATCTCTTTGGATAGAAAATTAACTGTCCCCTGATGCTCAGAAGGACAACAGTCTTGACAATGTGTCCCAGCGGTCACTCTTTCCTATAGCTCACAGGACTAAGCTATGGTGCGTGGAGTATCAATTTTAGCTTAGACTGGAAGCAACGACACATCTGTATTTCATTTTCAAACCAACAGTGACAAACCAAAGATTTGATCAATAAATTTTGTAATAGGCAGAAGCAAGTTTACTGTGATAGTTTACTGAAAAAATATCTCTTTCTACTGAATGTATCACTTGGTTATATGTATTATGCTTGATTTGATTTTCTCTCTTTTTTCTTTCCTTCCTTCCTTCTTGTCAATTAAAGACTACTTTCATACACAGAATACATCCTAAAACTGAAACATGTAATGCTTGCTAAATCAGTGTCAAATTAATTGTAAATTTAATCAAAATACACTTAGACAACAGGTGTACATTTTCTGGCAAATGAATTTAAATGTACTGAAAAGCAAAGCAAATGTTAATAGGTCAAATAATATGGCTATATTCTGGTAAACTCAATTTAATGGAATTTTCCTCAATTTGCAGCTGAATTGACTTGTAATTCTAGCTGTGGTAAGGTTTTTCAGAGCATAGTCTGAAACCTGTGGTCCTTTACCATTTGGGACCAGTAAAGCATTCCTGCTTCATGACCATTTTCCAAATAATTTAGGGAAACTTAACCAAGTTGTGGCAGTGTGAAGGCCAGGGGCCCCCTGGGGAAGCTGTGGCTGTTACTGCCTGTAGATCAGCCCAACCTAGTTCTAGGCCCACAAAGGTCATTTCCAAACTTCCAAGACTATTTCAGGTATAAAAGGAGGCCTTAAATCAGTGAAGTGGGTGGGGTATATGGTCAGTTTCAGGCTCTGTCCACAAAAATAAACTGCAACCTAGAATTTTAGCCAAGTTCTGAGCTGGTCCAAAGAGCTTTCATGTTCACCATAATTCTAGGTGACACAGCCAGTACAAAAGAAAGCCACAACCACAGTGAGAACAAGGTTACTTAGAAATGAAATATTTAATTTTCATAGAAAGAATGGGGTTATTTTGTGTCCCTGTTAAGTCGTCTTCAAATTTGTTGGTTTTCTTAATATGTTTTCTTTATTTGGATGAAATGCTGGGTTTGTTTGCTAAAGATTGTCTAATCATATGTCATTTTGTCTTCTAAAATGGCCAAAAAAGTTTTGTTTTGCTGCTTCTATATTTGCTGAGGATCAAGTAATATAAAGAAGAATATATACCAGGCATATCCTAATCCTCAGTAAGGTAAGTAGGGGTTGTTTCAGGATTAACATGAATAATTAAAATGAGGAATTAACACTTTGTTTGTAATATAAGTTGCACCTTTTTTGGTTTTTATTTAATATGTATTGTATTTTTCCATTACCATTTAGTTCCCTTATACCTCCCTCCCTCCAGCAATCACCACACTGTTGTCCATGTCCATGAGTCCTTTTTCCTTTTTGTTCAATCCTTCCACCACTTTGCCTCCCCCTACTAGCTGTCACTCTGCTTTCCATCTGAGTCTGTTCCCATTTTCCATGTTAGTTTAGTGTGTTCATTAGATTCCACAAATGAGTGAAATCATATGGTATTTGTCTTTCTCTGACTGGTTTATTTCACTTAGCACAATGTTCTCCAGGTCCATCCATGCTGTCACAAAGGGTAATATTTTCTTCTTTTTATGGCTCCATAGTATTCCATTGTGTAAATGTCCCATAGTTGTTTTATCTACTCATCTAGTGATGGACACTTGGGCTGCTTCCATATCTTGGTGATTATAAATAATGCTGCAATGAACATGAGGTGTTTATGTTCTTTCAAATTAGTGTTTTGGGTTCTTTCAGATATATATCCTCACCTGAGGATATGTTTATTGATTTTTGAGGGTGAGGAAGAGACAGAAACATTGATGTGAGAGAGAGAGAAACATCAATTGGTTGTCTCCTGTACATTCCAGACTACCCAACCAGAATCGAACCAACAATCTGTACAACATGATGGTCCAACCAACTGAGTCAACTGGCCAGGACTTAGTTCCTTTTATCACCATATATCTTTTGATTTGATTTTTTAAAAGCAGAGACTTTCATGTTATCAAGTTTATTAATTTTTAATTTTGTGGATTTTAAAATTTAAAAGACCCTCCCCGTTGTGACCTGATCAAATAGTTTCTCCATGTTTTGTTTTAGCACTTACAGGGTTTAATTTACATCTTTGATCTGTTTGGAATTTATCCTGGTGTATGGTGTGAAGCATAGATCCAAAGTTATTGTTTTCCAAGCACTACCAATTTTTCCAAACAATTTCTTCAATAAAAAACACTTCAGCACTGATCTGACAGATACCTGTATTTATATTAAATTATTATATGTATTTCAGTCTAATGCATTTTCTCTTCTGTTACATTTGTCTATGTTAACATTTACACATATATATAACATGTCCTGTTGAGGTCCTATAAGATGTTTTTGTGATTGATGAGGATGTACTTCCTTACTTTACCTCTTTTTCTAAATTTTCTCCACTATTCTTTTTATTTTTATATGAGCTATAGAGTGACCTTATCATATTCCTACCCACATCACCAAAATTAAACAAGTAAATTAAATCTGCTGCAATTCATATTGCTATCACATTGAATTTATGAGTAAATTTAGAGAGAATTTAGTTTTTGCAAATTGAGTCTTCTTACCCAAGAATATGGGTTGCTCTTCCAATAGTTTTTTTTGTGTGTGTGTGTACTTGAAAAGTGATTTAAATTATTCTTCACATAAGTTTTTTTATATTTCTTTATAAATATAATCTTATGCTTTTTATTTATTGATTTTAGAGAGAGACTGGAAGGGAGAGAGAGAGGGACAGAGAGACATCGACTTATGATTAATTTGACTGTTGTTCTACTTATTTATGCATTCATTGGTTGATTTAAAATTTTTTATTTGTTGATTTTTTTTTACAGAGAGAAAAGAATTGAGAGAGAGAAACACTGATTTGTTGTTTCACTTATTTATGTAATCATTGGTTGATTTTTGTATGTACCCTGACCAGGATCAACCCGCAATGACACTCTAAGCAGCTGAGCCACCTGACCAGGGCAATCCTATGCTTGTTCAATGTTATTGTCACTATTGTAAAGGTGATCCTTTCCTTCATTACAAATTTAAACTAGTTGTTATTTAATCAAATATATTTTATGATCAAATCTTACAGCTCTTTCCAAATGGAAATTTCAGAAATATCACCAAAACTTGATTGAGATTAAAGTGACACTTCAATTACCAAATTCCTAATAGTGAAATTTCATTTTAATGAGGTATACTATGCTAAAACAATTTTTCTGGAATGATGGCAGCCTATAAATAAAGCCTTAAAAATGCCATATCCTTTGATTTATATATGCTTATGGGCTATAAGAATAGATATGAAGATGCCAAGACTGGATGGCTCTAGGAAGAAGGGTTTGTGGAAGAGTTTACATTTCCATGTTTTCATGTTTCTGAGTTTTAAATATTAAACATGCATTACTATTGTGACACAAATGTTATTTTTATTAAAAGTTTGTCTTCTTAGATCATAAAATATATGCATACATGCACAACCACATGTCACCAAAATCTCCTCCTCAGCCTGGTTTTGCTGCTGAATAGTGCACACAGGCAGCTCTCTGCCGAGTTGGAAAGGAAGGAGGGTTTGGGAGTGAGCTGGGGTTGATATCTAATTCCAGCTCTGCTGCTTAATAGCTTTGTGTCCCTGGCCAGGTTACTTAACTTCCTTGGACTTTGATATTCTCACCTTAGTAATAAAGGGATTATTGTTACAGAAAATATAAGTAACACAATATTTAGCATACACCAAGAATTTCACTAAAGGATAGCTGTTTCAGTGATTTGGCAGAACTAAGAAAACCTTAGGTAACCTGAAGTCTGAGCAAGTTTTCTCCCTTTCTTCCCTTTTGGTTACTCCTTTACTTCCTTCTCAATAACTTGTAATATTTAATATATATATTTTTGCTCTTCATTGAAAAGCAAAAGCCTCTTCCTACTATCAAAACTAGAAATTACTTACAAGTCTTGATTATTTAGCTGATTGCAAATAGTATTTTCATTTTACCTCTTCTGCAGAACAAAAAGAAACTGTTCTCAGTTAAAGGAATTTCAGATTAGGGTGATTTTACCCCTCGCACCATCTAAGAACAGTATTTTATATTTTCAAGAACACTTTACATACTGTTCATTGGTATTGAGTCATGTATGCATCATTTATGATTTATTCTTACTACGATGTGAATTATAGTCCTCACTGATGATACTGTTAAATACATCTTCATGCCTCCAGTATTACTTCTCCCAACAGCAGTGAGGTGTATGAACACAATATGTGCTCTCAGAACATATTTTTTTATTAATAAATGCTAGGTTAGAATATACTTATGTTTAAAATTTATATTGGAACAAGGGAAATGCTTTAATGGTACATTCTTTTTATTTAATAAATTTGATGTGCAACATTTTGCAAGTTTAGAGTATACAGCATGTTACTTTGATACATTTATTATTGTCAATGTGTTGATATTTATCACATTACATAATGCCCATAATTTAGGCTCATTTGGATTTTTGTTATCCAAATGTGTTATTGAGCCTAAACAAAAATAAAGTGCAGGATATGTAAATAGGAAGGAAAGCAACAATAGGAGCAATTTAGCGGATATTTCAGCACAGCTAGGAACTGGTTGCAGAGGCCAAATATCAAGGTTTCAGAGTCCAGAAAGGAGCTTAAGGACATAAAAAAAGACTGGCCTCTTTTTCCTAGTGTGAACACCAGAAAGAGAGAAAAGGGAAACAGCTGTGCTGAATAAAATCATTTCCAAAGATCTGGTACTGGTGTTGAGCAAGGTAATGCGAGTCACCCAGAAACAGATGGACAGAGGGTGAAGGTGGATCTGTCTGGAGAACTAAGGCAGGACGTGCTAAAGGGAATGACTGACGTACAAGGCAGGCACCTTTGTGCACATGAAAGATGTAGCCATGTGAAGATGGGTGAAAATGTCTACTGGGCTGATGACAAAATGAACCCCACCCATCTTTACATGGGAAGGGAACAGATTTCAGAAGGCAGACATACCAAGGCTTTGCAGGTGAAAACTGCCAGCCTTAGAAAGAGTGAGAGTGAGGCAAAGACCCATAAACAAACCAAATTAACCTTGTGTAAGGACAATCACAAGGTCTATGGGGGTTTGTGTGGCACAGGTGAGGAGTGAACCTATAAAAATCCCAAAGACAGCCTTTGTGCCTCAGTTTACTAATCTAACAATGGGGACAGTAAAACTAACACCTATCTCGTAGAGTTATAGTCATGATTACAATGAAGTCATCTGTGAAAAAATGCTCAGAAGACAGCCTGTCACACAGTAAGTGCTGCACATGTTTGTTAATATTCTGCCACTAGCCATGATTTAATTATACTGTGTGCCTTCTAAGGGCAGGTTTGGCAGCCTTCGTGGAGGCCAAGTACATCATCCAGCAGCAGCAGGGCAGTGAAAGAGCAAGGTTCTAGGGTCACATAATATACAATTCATGTCTTGGTGTCATTTTAAGGAAGCTTACAGCTTTCTGGTAAGTTTAGAACTCTGGTGTGAGGCTGGTGGAGGATGTTAGGAAGGAAAAAGAGAAATAAGGTGGTAGGAGAAAAAGGCTAAACTGAGTTTTAAAGATGTGCCTCTTATGAACCTAATGTTGACTAACTTCTGTTAAAAAGTCACATTTTTTTTACTTAGATTTCCTTTTCATTTATCCATCATATATAACTTTCATGAAACTACACATGGGATTGGACTTTCGTGTTCTACTTTACATAGTTCACCCAAGAGATCACCGTGCAGGTGCCAAAATAGATTCATGAGGGACTTACTAGCTCCTTCAAAACAATTAAGAAGCAGGCAGGTGGCCTCCATAGACCAATAAATCAATAATCTTCTTTTTAGGGTTGCTGAACACCCAGCAGAAGCTATTAACAATGAGTATTTTTGCATCTCATTGAGCTGTAAATTGTGACTGCCTCCCCAAGTCCCTATGACTCTCCCACATTTACCCCCTCTGAGCACTATGTCTAAAAGATCCAACTAGTTAATGATCTGTGTTCCTTTCACTTTCTAAGAGAACTACGCAAACTCTGCGAACCTTACTACTAACACTGGTTGCTAGAAAAAAACATGTAATTTTAATCCATAATCCACAGCTAAACATGTCTAAAATGCTTAACATTACAGTAATCAGTACTTACTCAAGATAATGAAATCTTTCTCCAGCTCATCTATCCTTCTTTCCTTCCTTCTAAGAAATAGCTGCTATGGGAATAGATAGGATCAACATACATTTTAAAAATAAACTTTTAATTTCACAATAGTTTTAAATTTACAGAATTTTTGCAAAGATGGCACAACCAGTTTCCCCTATTACTAATATTTCACATTAATATGGTGCATTTGTCACAATTAATGAACCTTTATTCAGATTATTTTAGTTTATCATTAGTGTCCTTTTCCTGATCCAGAATCCATCCACAATGCTATGTTACATTTAATTATCATGTCTTCTATTGGCTGTAACAATTTCTCAGACTTTTCTTGCTTTTGATGACCTTAACAGTTTTGAGGAGGACTGGTCAGATATTTTGTAGAATGTCCATCAAATGGTTCTGATATTTTTCTCATGATTAGACTGGACTAATGGGTGTGGAGAAGATTACAAAGGTGAAGGGCCATTCTCATCACATCATATCAAGTGTACTTACTATCAACATGACTGCTCATTGTTGACATTGACCCTGACCATCTGGCTGAAGTATTGTTTGTCAGATTTCTCTACTATAAAACTACTCTTTTATCTTCTCTCTCAATACTGTACTCATTGGAAGCAAGTCACTAGGTATAGACCATATGCAAGGGTTAGAAGAGTAATACTTAACCTCCTTGAGGGAAAGTTTCTACATAAACTAGTTGGAATTCTATATAGGAAATTTGTCTGTTCTTTCCTATTTATTTATATCATTGTGAACTTACAGATATTTATTTTATAATTTGGGTTATAATTCAATACTGCTTCATTTTTTTTATTGCTCAAGTTGCCCCAGCTTTAGCAATTAAAAATTCTATCAGTCAGCTAGCTCCTGTATCCCCCTTTAAAAAAAAAGATTTTATTTATTTTTAGAGAGGGGAAGGGAGGAAGAAAGAAAGGGAAACATAAATGTATGTTTGCCTCTTGTGCGCCCCCTACTGGAGACCTGGCCCACAACCCAAGCATGTGGCCAGACTGGGAATTGAACCCATGACCCTTTGGTTCACAGGCTGGCGCTCAATCCACCAAGCCACACCAGCTAGGGCTCCCGTACCCCTTTGACACATGCTAATTACTGTGGTTTGTTTGTTATTTGTTTGTGCTTCCTTATTTTCTGCTACTATGAGATACTCCAGACTCATGTTGTACATTTTTTGCCTGACTCCTAAAATCTGCTACTTCTCCAAGGGGCCTTGGTTTCTTTTATTGGAGGACAGTATTAGAAATCAAGATCTGGGTCCTAGGTGTACTCGTTTCTACCGAGGTGTTACTGCTTCTAGGCCCTGTCAATTGACAGAGCAAGATTGTATATGTGTGTATTGTGAGGGCTAAAATATATTTTTCCTTCCACCTTCCAAGTTCTTTTAGCTGGGTTAATAATCAAATTACTAGATATAGATCAACAGGAAAAATAAAATTTTAATATATACAGATGAGAAATTCATAAAAGAATGAAAATTCCAAAGACAATGAGGTAAAATTAGATATAAATATCATTTTAGACAAAGGAGAAAGGGGGTGAGAGTCTGAAATTTCAAAGGAAGGAAGCAATTGACAAGTAGTTGTGGAACAGCAAACATGTAGCAGGTAAATATTTTATTAAATTTATTGGGGTAATATTGGTTAATAAAATTATACGTATAGGGTTCAGGTGTACAATTCTATAATAAATCATCTGTATATTGTATTGTGTGTTCACCACCCCAAGCCAAGTCTCCTTCCATCACCACCATTTATTCCCTTTTTCCCTCTCCTACATCCCCCACCCACTTTTCCCTCTGGCAATCATCATACTGTTATCTGTCTATGTAGTTTCTTTTGTTGTTTGTTTTGTTTTTGCTTAATCCCTTCACTGTTTTCACTCAGCCCCCCACCCCCCACCCCCTTTCCTCAACAGCCATCAGTCTGTTCTCTGTATCTATGAGTCTGTTTTGCTAGGCAACCCAGAAACAATGAGGGGGGTTGTCCAGATCTAGTAAACAGGTTCCTGCTTGATGTCCTCCCATGCATCATACTCAATTCAAATTAAGCTGCTAAGGTAGACACCCTAAAATTCCCTTCCTGGAGTATCTCTTACCCTCTCCATCTCTTAGGCATGGAAGGGGGAGGGTCAAAGTTCTTTCTGGTCTTTTGTTTTTTAGTAACCAGCTTAAAATTAATATCCCAGAAGGCACAGTTTTCGAGTGACAAAACTTTGGTTTCCTTTAGTACACAAATTCATGTATACGCACATTTACAAACATTTCTATATGTAATTATTTATATCTATATAAGCTAATCATGAGTTTATACTTATATCTCCAACCCTAATCCATTACCACATTCTAGCCTCTAGGGATCATTCTAGCCTCTTCCCCTTGCATATCTGTAACCTCTGACTCCTACCGTGAGAAAAATTTGGTTCCCACCAGCCACCATTCATCTTCTTTGTTATTTAATTCCAGTATACATGTATATATGTATGCATAATGGTTTCAGAATCACTACCCCATATGTCCTGTGGGAAAACCTTTATCAGAAAAAGTATTGCTTATGTACAGTTCTGTTTGCTTTTAGTCTTACAGATTCCACTCATTTGCAAAATTACTTGGATCAGCACCTTATTATCCTTCTCCCTTCAGTGAGGTTGTTTCATACATTTAAAATGTGGTCAGACTGTTTTGTCACATTCCACATCCCAATCTGGAATGCCCCAATTTTCTAAATTATTTTTTAAATTTGCCTACATTAAGATTCACACTTTGTATTGTAAAGTTATATGGGATTTGATAATTACTTAATGTCTTATATTCACCATTACAGAGTTATACCTATACAACCTATACAACCCCCAATCTCAAACCTACAGCCAGCACTGATCTGTTTACAGTCTTTATAACTTTTCTTTTTCTGAAATTTGATGATTAAAGTCATACAATATGTAGCCTCTGAGACTGGCTTCTTTCAGTTAGCAATTTGCATGTAAAAATTCATCCATATCTTTTTGTGGCTTGGTAATTTATTTTATTTTATCACTGAATAATACTTTATTATACAAATATGCCACAGTTCATTTGTGCATTCACCTACTGAAAGACATCTTGGTTGCTTCCAGTTTGGATGATTACGGATAAAGATGCTATAAGCATTCACATGCACTTTTCTGTGTAACATAAGTTTTCAAATTTGTTTGGTAAATACTTAGTACTGCAATTACTGATCACAGGAGAATTCTAGGTGTAGTTTTCTAAGAAACTCCCAAACTGTCTTCCAATGAGACTATCATTTTGCATTCCCCCTAACAGAGTGAAAGTACTTCTTGTTTTTGCACCTGGCCATCAACTGGCATTGTCAGTGTTTTGGATTTTACCTTTTCTAATAGATATGTGATTGTATCCCATTGTTGTTATAATTCACAATTACTTAACAGCAAATGAGCATCTTTTCATATGATTATATGCCACCTATATATCCTCTTTGTTTAAAATTTGTTTGTTACCTTTGTTGAGCTCTAAGCGTTTTTCTATATTTTGGATATGCATCCATTTTAGCATATGTGCCTTGCAAATATTTCCCCCAGTCTGAAGCTTGTCTTTTTATTCTTTTAACGTTGTCATTTGGAGAGCACAAAATTTTAATTAAGTCCAAACATCATTTTTTCTTTATTGTTGTATTTAAAAACTCATCATCAGATCTAAGGTTATAATAAATTTTCTTTTATGCTTTCTTTAAGAAGTTTTATAACTTCATATATTATACTTAATACACTTTGAGTTATTTTTTGTGTAAGTCAATACCTATATTAATATTTTTTCAAAAGGATATCTATTTGTTCCAGCTCAACTTGTAAAAAACTACCTTTTCTCCTTTGAATTGTCTTCGTTCCTTTGTCAAAGATGAGCTTGTTACAGAGCAGATACACATACACACACAGGGCCAAGGGGTCACGATATACTATTACTAAAAGGACCCCCCACTAGGTTCGATCATCCATCACTATAGGAAAGGTATCTTTCAATGCCAGAGATTTGTGAAAAGGAAAGGAAATGTTTATTTAATGCTATACAGACTTAAAGTAATGACCTAATGTCTTCATTAAAATAATTCAAACTCCTTTAGAATACCCACAGACGCCCACAGTGCTTCCTTCTCCCCCTGCCGTAATTCAGGGTACTATAACTCAGGAAAAGTAGCAAATACCCGGGATCCAGGCTCCTGACACCATCAGCTGTGTCGCCATCCAGGCAGGATCTCTAATTAATCCAAAGCCATGTGGCACCTTCTCATGGCCTACTGGCTAGAGTTTTTTCACCCTTCTTCCAGGCAAAGTCTCTCCTGCTTCCCAGGCCGTGCAGCCAAAGGGAGCACCCCAAAGCCACGTGGTCCTTTTCTACCAAAGCTGCAGGAGTCCCCACTCTGGCCAAAACCACATGGTTCTTCTCTCCACCAGAGCTTCGGGAAGGGGGTCTCCACTCTGGCAAAGCTGAGTGGTGGTTCTCTGCTAAAGCTGCATGGTGATTCTCCCTCATATGGCTGTGGGGTTCTCTACTCTGGCCAAAGCCACGTGGCTTTCTTTAATGGCTGCCATGTCTGAGTTTAAATCTCCATGCCAATCTTCCTCTATACCCCCATTTCTGACTCCTCCTACAATCAGTTACACCTGCCAGCATTCCTATATTATTCCAAGTTTACTGGGCTGCCATCGTGAGTCTGGGCAGGTGTGTCCCTATGATCTGGAGCCAATCTTCTCCAAGCTCTCATGCAGGTGCTATCACCTGGGGGACCTTCCCCCCAGTTACATCTTGGGGGAGAAGTCCCTTTTCATCCCCCTCACTCAGATCATGGCCACAGCTATTTAACACATCTATGCAAACAGTTAAAGGTTATAGATACATTAAATGACCATGCCATGGATTAGCTGCAAAGCTGTGCCTGTACAAAACAGCTCTGCATGTTCCTGCTCCATGTGTCCCTTCCCCCAATTCACACCTGAGGGGGAAGGGGTGAGGACATCTTATATGTCTTTCTAATATTTCCTAGACACCCTGAGTTCTGGGCCCCATTCCAAATCCCTATTTGGGGCCCCCCTCTTGGCTGCACCCTGTTTCAAGATGACTATATTTGTGTGGGTCTATTTCGTTACATTTACCTATGCATCTATTCCTTTGCCAATATGATTCTGTCTTGATTACTGTAGACTTATAGTAAGTCTTACATTGGGTACTATTGAGTTCTCCAACTTCTTTATTTTCCAACATTGTGTTGGTTATTCTTAGTCCTTTGTGTTTCCATATAAACTTTAGAAATAGTTTGCTGATATCTACAAAAAGGCTTGCTAGGATTTTGATTGGGATTGTGTTGAATCTATAGATCAAGTTGGGAAGAATTCACATATTAATAATTGTCTTCTGAGGTATGAACACAAGCTATTTCTTCATTTATTTAGATCTTCCTTTATTTTTTGGTTAGTGTTTTGCAGTTATCTGCATGTAAGTCCTGTGCATATTTTGTTATATTTATCCTTAAGTGTTTAATTTTTAAATACTATTACACATGGTATTTCTTTTTAGAGTTCAAATTCTACTTGTTCATTAGTGGTATACAGAAAAGCAATTGACTTATAAATTGCAACTTTATTAACCCACTCATTAGTTCCAGGAGTTTTGTTGGTTTTTTTTTTAATTGATTCTCTTGGTTTTTCTTCACAATTATGTTGCTTGTGAGTGGACAGATTTTTTATTCCTTTCCAGTTTGTATATATTTTATTTAATTTTCCCAGCTTATTATATTCATTACAACAATGTTAAATAGAACAGGTGAGAGAGAGCAGCTTTGCCTCATTCCGAGTCTTGGGGGAAAGTGCCCAGTTTCTCACCATTGAGTGTGATTTCAGCTGTAGGTTTTTGTAGATGTTATTTACCTAATTGAGGAAGTTCCCTTCTATTCCTAGTTTGCTGAGAGTTTCTACCATGAATAGGTATCACATTCTATCAACTCTTTTTTCTGCATCAATTAATATAATCATATGATTTTTCTTCTTTAGACTATTGTTATGGATTACACTGATTGTGCTTTGAATATTGAACCAGTCTTGTATAATTCATAAATCTCACTTGATTGTAGTCTGTAATTCCTTACAGGGGTTGGCAAAAGTAGATTTACAATTGTGAGTATATGAAACAGAGTTTCTTCTTGCATTATTTATTTGTATTATTTTCCATACAAACAACTGTGAACCTCCTTATGCCCACCCTTGTATATACATTGTTAGATTTCATTTATTAATATTTTGTTGAAGATATTTATTTCTATGTTTATGAGGAATATCTATCTATAATTTTCCTTTACTGTGATGTGTTTATATGATTTCGATATTAAGATAATGCTTGTTTCACAGAATAAGTTAGGAAGTGTTTCCTCTTCTATTTTTTGAAAGAGATTATGGAGAACCAGTATCATTTCTTCTTCAAATGCATGGCAAAATTTACTGGTAAACTATCTGAACCCAAAGATTTTTTCTTTTGGAAGGTTATTAATTAAAATGTTCTTGTAGTCACATTTAAAGAATAACAAAACAACTTAATTTAACTTGAATACTTATTTAACTTGATATATCCCAATTATTGTCATCTCAACATACAGTTAATATAAAAATATTAGTTAGATATTTCATATTCTTTTTCTTGTACTAAGTCTTTGAAATATGTTGGGGGTATTTTATACTTACTGCACATCTCCTTTTTAACTAGCCATATGTCAAGTGCTTAATAGCCACATGTGGCTACCATATTGGACAACATACATCTAAGATCCAAACCAAAGTTGTGGTTACTGTTGAGTTTTAATAATCTATATGTTATCCTTTCTTGAGATATTAATTTTGGAATATGTATTTATTATTTTTAAAAGGAATTATTCTGGTACTCTCTCTTAAGAAACAATTACATTACCCACTATCAGAAAATAAGGCTTGGTAGATGAAAGGTAATATGTGAGATATTATTTCTCATGTAGTAAATGCAAAATAATTTTAGGAAATGTCACAAAATTTTCAAGAGGCCAATAACCAAACTGGAAAGTGGTAACTGGAAAATTACCTTTTTTATGATAAAGTGTTCTAACAGCTTTAAATTGAGTCAGTATGCTCAGAGAACTGTAAAACCAAAGCCATCCACTAGCAAAGTGGATAAGTGACAGTTGAATGGATGCATGAGTCAATGAATAAATGCATGCATGAATGAATAAAAATAAACTTCTTCCTCTTCAAGATTCTGCAGTCCTCCTACCTGCCTGAAGGACAAGCTTCAGACTAGAAGTCTTTGTCTTTGATTTCCTCTCATCTACTTTTCTTGGTGCCAACAAACCCTCATAAATTCTAGCCTGAATCCCATTCTCACATCCTGTCCTAATCCTTTACGATAGGATTATTATCCTCATCAGGCAAAATGAAAAACAGGCTCTGTGAGAAAAAGGTAGAAGCTCTGAATACTAATCTTGGCCCTGACTTTTTACAAGAAGATGATAGTGAACATTTCTCTTCAGTCTTTGGACTAAGGTTAATGCCTTCTATTTCTACACTGCATGAATAATAGGCATTCATCAACTGTGTGAATTTGGGCAAATTACTTACCTTCTATTAACCTTCATTGCCTTTTCTGTAAAGTCCAAGTAAATACCTGATGGGTTGATTGGCATGATGGTCTGTTATTTTTTTAAAAGTAAATAGATGAAATAAGTCTCATAAACTACTTAGCGCAATACCTATCATATAACAACTGTTCAATAAACATTAACTGCTATCATTTTTTTATCTCCTATCTGTCAAATTGTTGTCCTACCTATGATTAAAAGTAATAATACTGAAATAAATAACATTTATTGAGCCAGGAAACGTGCAAAGCTATTTACATATGTTATCTCAATTAATTCTCACATAATAACATTCTTATTTTGCAAGTGGAGAGACTAAAGCTCAAAATGTGTAAGTAACTTACCTAAGATCATAATTGCTAAGTGGTAGAGTTGGGATTTGAAAGTGTATCTAATTTCAAAGCAAGTACTCTTTCTACCATATTACAAGAACTCTTCTAAGCTCCAAAGGTCTACTTCCAATTATTGCTTGGTTTATAAAAATTTGGTGATTAAAAAAATCCATCAGCACTGGCTGGTGTGGCTCAGTGGATTGAGTGCTGGCCTGTGAACCAAAGGGTTGCAGGTTTGATTCCCAATCAGGGCACATGCCTGGGTTGTGGGCCAGGTCCCCAACAGGGGCCACATGAGTGGCAACCACACATTGATGTTTCTCTCCCTCTTTCTCCCTCCCTTCCCCTCTCTCTAATAAATAAATAAAATCTAAAAAAGTTTTTAAAAATCCATCAAAGGTCAATTTGTGCATGGCTGTGTGCTAGGTACTATGAAGGGTGCAAGATGAATAGGACATTGTTCTTAGCATCCAATAAGCTGGCAGCATTAAGTGATCATTTCATTTGGACATCTTTTCCTTGGACATCTTTCCTGACATGATTCTAGAATTGACTAGTCATTTCATTACTCTCTCATCTTTATAAACTGTTCATTTAAAAACTGTTTCTAAAGAACCACATTTGCTAAATTAATAGTGCTAAGGAAGGCTGATTATCTCATCATAGTAAATTGTCAGCATCCATGCTTAAGCTTTTTAATTAGCTTGAAATTATTATTACTAAGAAACACTTTGTGTAACACAATAAAAAAGCTTTTAAAGACATTTGCTGACAACCTACAAAGCACCCTCAAAAGCCCACCTATGTTTAAATATTTGTTTTATAGAAAGGTTAAAATTTATAGGCATTTATCCCATTCTACCATCTGTAAAAATGGTCTGTTACATGGAATGCCTGCTGTGATATACGGTGCTTGATATATAAGCTAATATAAAGTATAGAGTGAGAGGTATGAGGCATTTTAAAATTCTAAATTACTTGAAAGATCACCATAATTATTTCTTGGTTTGAAAAAAGAAACAGTCTGAGAAACTAAGGTAACTAATCAATACAAATCCAGTACTTTCTGTTTATACAGAATACAAAAATTTTACTTTTTTAAAAAATTATTTTATTGTTGTTCAAGTACAGTTGTCTGCATTTACCCCCCACCACTCCCTCCACCCCAAACATCCCCACCTCCCTCCCCTGCTTCCACCTGCCCCTTGGTTTTGTCCATGTGTCCTTTATAGTTGTTCCTGAAAACCCTTCCCCCATTAAGACTAACAAAAATGTATAGTAGTGCTTTCTCCATGCCCTTAAAATGAAGGGATATTAGCATATTAAAAATAATTACCAAATTTCTATTGAATTTATTCTCATTTCTCATGTTCTTGGTTCTCATGGTTTTAGAAATCAGAAAATGAAAGGTTTAATCACATTGTTTTCACATTGATCAGGAAAGGGGAATGTGGACAACAGACTTTTATGTATAAAATGCATCTGTCTGCTTTCCTGCTCAGAGTAATGCCAACATTTATATTTGAAGCCAGGGCAGAAGTTTTATGAACAAACAAGTGGTTTTCTTAAATCTCAAAATCACTCAAAAATCAGGTTTTCCTACTTTACCAAGGCCTCTTCTTTTCATCTAGTTTCTCCATTGTTACTTAACAGTTTTTCTCTCTACCAGGCAAACGGGTATTTTATCTGTTGCTTAGGTTACTTGGAACCAGATATTCCTCTTATCAGAAGCGCACTAAATTGTTCAGAGATCAGTTAGGAGATGGTTGAATGAAAGTCTGAGTCATGGATAAAATTCTGGTTAAAGCACGTGTAGATATAAAAACAAACTACCTTCATTAATAAATAAGGACTCACAAACACTAATGAATGGGGATTCATGGTCATCATCAACTTTCATCATTTCCACATCCAATTATTCTGAGATTACAAAGTAACTGCAAAGTTGTGATAGTTGGGGGAGGGGAGAGGAACTGCACTTACCCAATCCTGTGGACTCTTCTCTGTGGAAAATTATGATTCTCCACATCTTCTTTGCCCTTGTACTAATGTCTTTGGAATGCAGTGATTTAAAATTTATAGTCTAGGCTACCCCATAGACTACTGTAACCCAATTCCCCACCCAAATTTAGCCCTTTTCCTGCCTTATCTAACATTTTTTGTCCATACCAGATTTCTGGATGGCCAACTGGGCAAGTAATATTTTGTGTCACAGAAAAAGAATTGCAAAGTATCTTGAAATATTGGGATGATTGAGCTGAGTTGCAGGGGATGAAATGCAACAAGAATGTATGTAAAGTTCTTGACTCTGGCCTGAATAAGTCAATTGGGCAGGCTTGGTGTGGAGGAGTCATAGATATGTAGGAATCTGTGTAGCCAAAGATGTCAAAATTAACAGAAGGAGGTCTAGTATCTTTTTTTTTTTTTTGCCTCTGACTGCTGTACTGCATAGATTTTTGACAAGAAGAAAGAAAGAAACATATTCAGAGGCAGATTAAGAAGAGGCAGGGGAAAATAAAAGGAAAGGAAAAAAGAAATGGGCAAAGGGGAGAACTGGGGAAAAGAGAACCACAGCAGAGGATCTATCAACTGAAATGGAGGATTAGAATTACAATCTCAGAGACCACACAAGAATTCAGGCCTCTCATCCTTCTATTCTATCCCTTCCCTGCATGGCCCCCTCCCATGTCAGGACCTAAAACAGTGTTCAGTTCAGGCAGTTTAGGTAGCTAAAATGAAAAGTGAGTAAAGGATACAGATCTTTGGTCGGGGAGAACAGTTTATAGTAACACATGAACTCTGGATTGCAATTTTTTTGTAAATCTTTTCTGAATATATTGGGGTAACATTGGTTAATAAAATTATATAGGTTTCAAGTGCACAGTTCCATAATACATCATACATATATTGTATTGTGTGTTCACCATTCAAAGTCAAGTCTCCTTCTGTTACAGAACACAAAGGTTCCATATGTCCGCCGCCTTATGGAAAGATGTCTTTCAAAGCCAGGGATTTGTGAAAAGGAAAGGAAATGTTTATTTAATGCTATACGAACTTAAAGTAATGACCTAATGTCTTCATTAAGATATCAAAGTCCTTTAGGATACCCACAGATGCCCACAGTGCTTCCTATCTCCCTCTGCCTAATTCAGGGTACCATGACTCAGGAAAAGAAGCAAACATCCAGGATCCAGGCTCCTGACACAGTCAGCTGTGTTGTTGTCCAGGCAGGATCTCTAATTAATCCAAAGCCATGTGGCACCTTCTCATGACCTACAAGCAAGAGTCCTTTCCACCTTATTCCAGGCAAAATCTCTCTTGCTCCTCAAGCCACACAGCCAAAGGGAGCACCCCAAAGCAGCATGGTCCTCTTCTACCAAAGCTGTTGGGAAGGAGTTCCCACTCTGGCAAAACCTCATGGCTCTCCCTCTCCACCAAAGCTGTGAGAGGGCCTCCACTCTGCCAAAGCCACGTGGCTCCCCCTTCACCTAAGTTGCGGGGAGGGGGTTGCCACTCGGGCAAAGCTGAGTGGCAATTCTCTGCTAAAGCCACATGGTGATACTCCCTCACAGGGCTGTGGGGGTCCTGACTCGGGTGAAACTGCGTGAATCTCCCCCAATGGCTGCCGCATCCCAGTTTAAATCCCCACACCAATCCTCCTCTGTACCCCCACTTCTGACTCCTCCTACAATTGGTTATACCTGCCAGCATTCCTGTATCATTCCAAGTTTAATCGTGAGTCTGGGCAGGCGTGTCCCCATGTTCTGGTGCCAATCTTCTCCATGCTCCCATGCAGGTGCTATAAGTTGGGGTTCCTCCCCCAGTCACATCTTGGGGGAAGTCCTTTCCATCCCCCTGGCTCAGAGCATGGCCACAGCTATTTAACACATCTAAGCTACCAGCCAAAGGCTATAGATATGTTAAATGACCATGCCATGGATTAGCAGCTCTGCATGTCCCTGCTCCATATGTCCCTTCCCCCAACTCATACCTGTGGAGAAAGGGGTGAAGACATCTTATATGTCCCTCTAATATTTCCTGGACACTCTGAGTTCTGAGCCCCATTCCAAATCCCTATTTTGGGCCCTCCCTCCTGACTGCACCCTGTATCACTTCCATCACCATTTATCATGCCTGTACCCTGTTACTTCCCTCTCCCCCTTTCCCACTAGTAATCTCCATGTTGTTGTTTGTGTCTATGAGTTTTTTCCTTAAAAATTCAATGAACTATTAATTTTCTTATTGAGCGAGCAAGTATAACCACTATATCAACACAGTAGATATTAGTGGACCTGACTTTCTGTTTAAGAGAACTTGAAACAAAGTAGTTCTGCCAATAGGCAAAAAGATCTCAGTCTAGGCCATAATCTCTGTCTCAATGGCTCCTAAACATGTATTTACCTAATGTGTCAATAAAAGTAATGTCAAAATACATGTGTTTACATAGTGAACCAAAATATGAACTTCAGTATCTCTGGACTTTCTTTTTAAATGGTAATGTTTAATGTTACAAACTCATTTAACTGGTATTTAAATAATACTGGGATTTAAATTTATTGCATTACTTTATATAGTTTTGAATTCTTAAAACTTTTAAGGAATAATGAAGATGGGTGTTAGCATTATGGGGTAACAGATGCAGAAATAATGCCTCACATTTACATTGTAATCTAACTTTCCAAAACATTTTTATATCTGTGCCATTTAATTATTTTAAAATCCCTGAAGTCCACAGGAAGAAGTCCAAACTTTGAAAAGAATGAAATAGGGGCATTGAAAGAGTCAAGCAGCTTATCTTTGCAATCTCAGGTGGCTATTGGCAGACATGTAGCCCAAGTTCCTTGTGATCATTTAACTTTCTTAAACTACAGTCCTCAGCATGCTATTGTGTAATATTTTCTGCAGAAAAGGGGACCATTGTTAAAGAAATTTAGGATATGGTGAATTATATAATTGCATTACAGATTCACAATAAACAGGATCACGTTAAAGGTTCTAATGAAATGTTGTATTAAGGAAACACGTTAAACTTTTTTCCTGTGAAACACGCTGGAAAAAAATTACTCTAGGTTTATGCTGCTTCTGTAGTGGGCTAGTTCTGAATTCTATGTCTTCTATCTAAAGTAGTATCAAAATAGGGCAAAACAAGTTGAAAACCAGTGAGTTTACTCTAATCTGGACATCAGGGAACATAAATATTTCATTTCTTATGCCTGAAGTAAGATTTTGTTTTGTGGATCTCATTAAATTATGTAGTTCAAATCACTCAGGGCAAATGCTGAGAGATTGTCTAGCACATTTTAATATGTCAAATTGTATTCAGCATTAGGCCAAGGTCAGGACAACTTTTCTGTGTTTTCAGACAGCTTGGTTTGTTCTAGAGATTTGAGGTTCATTGCTTTCATGTAATGTTAGACTGGAGCGCAGCTATTGGAATGTTTCCTGGAAAACACTTTCCACCCCATAAGGCAAGTTTGATGCTTTCTGTAGGACAGCCATGGCTTGTTAGTTTTATGTTTTGTTTTATATTTCACTTTTCCTGCAAATATTGTTAGATATAAGAAAGAGAATTCTGTTTTTCTTAGGCATATGATACACTTATGTAATCAGAGTATTTAAAAATAGCAAAACTACTATACATTAGTTTTTGGATGGGATCAGTGCTCTCAGAAAGTTATCTTTAGTTAATATTACCAGAAGCTTTTCATTTCAAACCATTCTTCCATAGAAGCAGAAGACTCTTCTACTTAGTGAAAGGTATTGAGACATTTCAAAATCATTCTATTGTTGACTCAGTGTTTTTGTCTCTTAAGAGTAATTGATTGCTTGTTTCTTGGGGCCCTCCTTGAGTGTCAAGGAGATAGATATCCAGGGCAAACTAAGGATGTAGGGTTTCATACACTGTGGTCTCCATTTAGAATGTGAATTTCTTGCCAAAAATTTCAAAGCATGTTAGCTACCTTCCCAGAGAAGAGCAGTTTAGCATCCCATACCCTACCACCGGAGGAGCTCAGAATTGGGGAGAAGCAATGTGCATTATCAGAGAAGTAAAGTATATTATCAGCTAAGCTGCACTTCTATTATATGTAGAAATCTTGGATGTCTGATTCTCCAAGGAATCAGTAAAACTTTTTCTTACCTATGCTAAATAAACAACCTGCTGAATGTGGGTAAGTTAGTTCTATTAGAAAACCTCAGCTCTTAATTTGCCTCATTTATTTTCCTTCCACAGTAGAGAAATAGTTCCAAAACATAAAGTGGTTCTGATTAGTGGTGAAGTCTAAAAACCTTCAACTCCAATTAAAATGTGCTTTTAGTCATTTTGTGTGGTATTGGCTGCAGTATAAAAATAGGTTAAATTTCTTTTTATTTTTGATGATCGGTTTGGCTCTTGAATTATTCTATTCACTAGCAAGTCCTAGCACAGCTTTCTGGGCTGCCTGTGGAGGAGGTGTTCACCAGCTTCCTAATTAACACCCTGTTAAGCTGCACATCTGTGGTGGAATTACCCTCAAATCACCACATTGAAGCTTTGAACCCCATGAAACCTATATTATTGTCTTGAAAGTCAAGCTTGAAAATGATATAAAATAATTACAGTTGTCTTTGTGAAGATAATTTGTTTCTTTGCTACTCTCGTGAAGCAGTCAATAATACAGCTGTACGTGGGAGAGTCATTGTGGAGCAATTTTTTTTATTAACAGCTTTATTGAGGTATACTATACATACCATAACATTTACCCATTTTAAATGTACAATTTGATGATTGTTGGTATAGAGTTGCATAACCACTACCATAATCCAATTTTGGAACATTTCCATCACCCTAAAAAAAAAGAAAAACAGGACCCATTAGCCATCACCCCCCACTCCCACACCCAGCCCTGGGCAACCACCAGTCTACTTTCTGTTCCTATAGATTTGCCTTTTCTGGACATTTCATATAAATGGAATTTTCACCATGTAACATTTTGTGTCTAACTTCTTTCATTTAGCTTGTTTTCCAGGTTCATCCAAGTTGTAACTTTGCATCAGTACTTCATTCCTTTTTATTGCCAAATAGTATCCATTATATGCGTATACCACAGTTTTGTTTATCCATTCATCACTTTATGGACATTTGGGTTGTTTCACATTTGGCTATTATGACTAATCTTGATATAAACATTAACAACAAGACTTTGTGTAAACATAAATGATTTATATTAAATTTAGTGAAAGCAGATTAAAACTGTTTAGACCCTCACCTTCAGTCAGTATACTGTTATTAGTGGAGTTTGTGATATTTGCAGATTAAATGGCAGTTACACAAAAGAGCTGATAATTATAATGCTAGTTAATATAAAAATTTGTATAAATTCCCAAGGTTTTTATAGAAACTTGGGGATTTATGAGAATTTTTAGGGTGTTTTATTTCCATATCCACTAGCATCAAACTTAGCATTTTCCAATGGGTACAAAGAATGTCAAGGGGTAGAGTGAGTGCTTGCTGGCTTGAGATTAGAGAACTGGTCTGGAAATTAAGAATTCTGCTTTCCTTTTCTATAACCCTCTTTGGTGCACTGGGAAAAACTTGGCATCATACTCCTCAGTTTTCTTGTCATCAAAATGGGAATAAATGATTCTCATACAAATCCCAAGATGGTTATGAGGTTAAATATTTTCCAGGCATTTTAAGTACCTCAAGTGAAAGGTAATACACAATATAAGCATAAAGAATTTTGTTGGCAAAGATGAAAGGAAGGTTTTGTCAGCCTTTTGTTATTTCTGGAAACCTAAAAAATAGATAAAACCACAAAGTTTAATTTTGTAGGTTTGAGCAGGCAAAAAATGTGATATTCATTTCTGCCAAGGCCAAAAATGTTCATTATTCCAGCAATGTTAAGCCCTTGATTGGAGGAAGTTTTTCTGAGTTCCCAAAAGCTTTCCTAACTATATCCTAAAATAAAATCCTTTCACCTTCTCATCAAACCACAGCAACATTTGGTTTAGAGCAGAGAGAGAAAAAGTTCTACAGAAGGAAATTAATCCAGTAAGAAATTAACCAGCAAGTCCTCATTGAAGGAGACACAAGGTGTTTCTGGCTTTAAAGAATTTACTCTTCTGAGGGATTTCAAAGTGAATTAAAAATGCAGAAACTATGTCTTATTTAATTTTATTACCCTATGTCTATTTCCATTCCAGAACAGTATGTGGCCTGTTGAAGATAATTTTTTAAATGGTATAAAGTTTTGACTCTTATAGAAATATAAAAATAGACATAGGTTAAAGATTTTATTTAACTCATAATGAGAAAACCAGACAGATGTTATAACCAATTCAAAGAGAATAACAATAACAGACACATGTATGGGTCTGGAATCTTCAAATGAATATGCAAACAGAAGCTATATGTGGCTTTCACAGTGCTAAAGTGAAGTCAATTAAACCTCTACCAGACAGGCCTCTGGAGTGCTCAGAAAATATTTTTAAAGTTAATGGACCAAAATAACTAATCAGACAATAAAATCTATGGAAATTATAGAAGGAAATTAATAAATATGTCAGATTTTATTTATTTTTAATCCTCCCCTAAGAATATATTATTGATTTTTTAGAGAGAAAAGAAGGGGAGAAATATTCATGTGATAGAAAAACATAGATCAGTTGCCTCCCATACGTATCTTGGCCAGGGATCAAACCTGCATCCTAGGTATGTGTCCTGACCAGGGATAAATTTGCAATCTTCTTAATGTATGGGATGATGCTCCAATAAACTGAGCAAACTGGCCAGAGAGATCTGTAAGATTTTATAAAAGAGGAGGGCAGGAATTAGACATTGAAAATATTTGGATAAGGTCAGGTTACAGGGGAAGACAGGAATGGGCAGTTCTAGGCAGGGCAGAAATGGGATGACAGCCTATTGAAAGTCTAGGACTTTGATTGATTCCACAGTATAGATTAAGAGGCAGGTCACTTATCCATATGTTCCCAGAGAAAGACCTGGCTGTGTCCCCAGTTGCTTCATAAGTAGAATTAGCCCCTGGGATCCCAGAGTTACATAGGTTTGAGGGATCCCAACTGTTCCTCAGAAAATATTTCATGGATTCACCAGACTGCCTCTGTGCCTCAATTTCCCAACTTTGGTCACTCCTTCAGTTATACAGTCTTAAGCACAACTGTTTAAATAAAAATGACATCTGTCTTGGAACAAGAGTAAGATAGCCTTATGTTGGACATTAGCACCTCATTTCCTATTAGCTGATCAGTTTCCTTCAAACAGGAAGTACTCAGGAGCCCGTAGTCAAGATGCCACTTTAGCTTTTGGCCAGTTTTGTTCTGGCCAAAACTGCTCTGGCCATCTGTGTCTATTCCACAGATGCTTTGGGATAAGAGCAAGGAGTTTCTTCAAAGCATTCCACATACATAGACCTATAGATGGTGGTCAGCTTAGCTCCTAATAGTTCTAATGATGAGCTTTTGGATAGGATTCTATCTGACCTGGCTAGAAGCTTAAGTCCCTTCTCTTTAAATCATACCTCTATGAGTCCCTGAGTTTTTTTTTTTAATTTTCATTATCATTATTCAATTACAGTTGTCCCCATTTTCTCTCCATTACTCTCTCCTGCCCTACCCACAGCCTCCACCACCCAGATTTCAATCCTTCCCTCCTCCCATTGTCTTTATCCATGAGTCCTTTATACAAGTTCCTTGAAGAGAGCCTTCCCCTTCTTTCCCCCAGTATCCCCCTCTTCCCTCCCCTCTGGCTACTGTCAGTTTGTTCTTTATTTCAATGTCTCCAATTATATTTTGCTTGCTTATTTGTTTTATTGATTAGGTTCCACTTATAGGTGAGATCATATGGTATTTGTCTTTCACTGCCTGGCTTATTTCACATAGCATAATGCTCTCCAGCTCCATCTATGCTGTCGTGAAGGGTAAGAGATCCTTCTTACCTTCTGCTGCATAGTTTTCCATTGTATAAATGTACCACAGTTTTGGGATCCACTCATTTACTGATGGGCACCTAGGTTGCTTCCAACACTTGGCTATTGTAAATTGTGCTGCTATGAACATTGGGGTGCGTAGGTCCTTTTGGACTGGTGTTTCAGGGTTCTTAGGATATAAACCCAGCAGTAGAATTGTTGGGTCAAAAGGTAGATCCATTTTTAGTTTTCTGAGGAAATTCCATACTGTTTTCCACAGTGGCTGTACCAGTCTGCAATCTCACGAAAAGTGGGCTAGGGTCCCCTTTTCTCCACATCCTCTCCAACACTTGTTTGTTGCTTTGTTTATGATGGCCATTCTAAGTGGTGTAAAGTGGTATTTCATTGTGGTTTTCACTTGCATCTCTATGATGTCTAGCAATCCTGAGCATCTTTTCATATGTCTGTGGACCCATTGTATGTCCTCCTTGGAGAAGTGTCTGTTCAAGTCCTTTGCCTATTTTTTAATTGGGATTTTTGTCTTCCTAGAGTGGAGTTGTATGAGTTCTTTATATATTTTGGAAATCAAGCCCTTGTCCGAGGTATCATTTGAAAATATATTTTCCCATATGGTTCATTCTCTTTTCATTTTGCTGATATCTTCTTTAGCCATGCAGAAGCTTTTTATTTTGATGTAGACCCATTTATTTATTATTTTCTTTATATCCCTTGTTCTAGGGGACACATTGATGAAAATATTTCTGCATAGAATATATGAGATTTCCCTGCCTCTGCTCTTCACTAGGATTTTTATTGTGTCATGATTTATATTTAAGTCTTTTATCCACCTAGAGTTTATTTTTGTGTATGGTGTAAGTTGGTGGTTGAGTTTCTTTTTCTTTTCTTTTTTTTTCTTTTTTTGCATGTAGCTGTCCAGATCTCCCAATACCATTTGTTGAAGAGGCTATTTTTACTCCATTTTATGTTTCTTTCCCCTTTTTCAAATATTAATTGACCATAGAGACTTGAGTTTATTTCTGTGACCTCTATTCTCTTCCATTGTTCTATGTGACTGTTTTTATGCCAGTACCAGGCTGTTTTGATTACAGTGGGCTTGTAATATGGCTTCATAACAGGTATTATGATCCTACCTTGTTCTTCTTTCTCAAAATTGCTGAGGCTATTTGGGGTCATTCATGGTTCCCTATAAATTTTTGAAATGATTGATCTATATCTGTAAAATATGCACTTGGTATTTGAATAGGGATTGCCTGGAATCTATAAATTGCTTTGGGTAGCATGGACATTTTAATAATGTTACTTCTTCCAATCCATGAACATGTTATGTGCTTCCATTTATTTGTGTCTTCCTTATTTCTTTCTTCAGTGTTGTATAGTTTTCTGAGTATAGGTCTTTTACCTCCTTCATTAGGTACATTCCTATGTACTTTATTTTAGTAGTTACTATAGCAAATGGGATTTTTTTCCTGATTTTTGTTTCTTGTATTTCATTGTTGATATACAAAAAATGCCTTTGATTTCTGAATATTGACTTTATATCATGCTGTTCTGCCAAATTCACTTATTAGGTCAAGTAATTTTTTGGTAGAGTCTATAAGGTTTTCTATGTACACTATCATGTCATCTGCAAACAATGACAATTTTACTTCTTCTTTTCCAATTTGGACGCCTTTTATTTCTTTTTCTTGTTTGATCACTGTGGCTAGAACTTCCATTACTGTGTTTAGTAGAAGTGGTGAAAGCAGACATCCTTGTCTTGTTTCTGATCTTAGTCTAAAGCATTTAGTTTTTGCCCATTGAGTATGGTGTTGGCTGTAGGTTCCTTGAATGTGGCCTTGATTATGTTGAGGTATGTTCCATCTGCTTCCACTTTGCTGAATGTTTTTTTATCATAAATGGGTGCTGTACCTTATGAAATGCTTTTTCTGCATCTATTGATATGATCATCTGATTTTTGTCTTTCTGTGAATATGAGTGAATGTTTTTGAGTTTTCTCTTTGAGGTTGGGTTCTAGGCCTTTGTAGTCTTAGAAAATTATTGATATAATTTTAATTTTTTGAATTTGTTGAGGCTTGTTTTGTGTCCTCTCATGTGGTCTATCTTCGAAATGTTCCTTGTGCATTTGAAAAGAAAGTGTATTTTGCTTCCTTGGGATAAAAAGTTCTACATATATCAGTTAAGTCATTTGATCTAGTGCGTTGTTCAGTACCACAAAATCCTTGGTGATATTTTGTGTGGAAGATGTCTCCATTGTTGACAGTGGGGCATTAAAATTCCATTCTATAAATGTGTTGCTGTATTTCTCTTTCTTTAAGTCCTCCAAGATTTTCCTTATATATTTGGGTGCTCCTATGTTGGGTGCATATATGCTTACAATGTTTATGCCTTCTTGATTGATTATTCCCTTGAGGAGTATGAAGTGTACTTCTGTGTCTCTTTTTATGGCCTTTGTTTTGAAGTCCATTTTGTCTGATATAAGGATTGCTACCCTGCTTTTTTTTTTTTTTCTGTCCATTTGCTGGAAATATTTTTTTCCAACCCTTCACTATAAGTCTCTGTAGGTCTTTTTTCCTCAGGTGGGTCTCTTGTAGGCAGCATATGTGCAGGTCATGTTTCCTTGTCCATTCAGCTACCCTATGTCTTTTGATTAGAGCATTTAATCCATTTACATTTAAGGTTATTCTTGGTAGGTATTTATTCATTGCCATTTTTTGTACCCGTGTTCCTCTCTCTCTCTCTCTCTCTCTCTCTCTCTCTCTCTCTCACTGTTTTTTTTCTTTTTCTTAAAGCAGACCCTTTAGCATTTCTTGCAGAGCTGTTTTGGAGGAATTGTATTCCCTGAGGCTTCTTTTGTCTGGGAAACTCCTTATTTGGTCTTCCATTTTAATTGAGAGCCTTGCTGGATAAAGTAGTCCTGGTTGCAGGTCTTTGCTTTCCATTACTTGGAATATTTCTTGCCATTCCCTTATACCTTATAGTGTTTCTGTGGAGAATTCAGCTTTCAACCTTATTGGACCTCTCTTGTATGTTACTTCCTGTTTCTCCCTTGTTGCCTTTAAGATTCTCTCTTTGTCTTTAAAATCTGGCCTTTTAATTAAGATGTGACTTAGATTAGGCCTCTTTGTGTTCATCTTGATTGGGACCCTCTATGCTCCCTGAGTTTGCAAGGCTTTTCCCCTCTCCAGGTTAGGGATGTGTTTTCTCATTATCTCTTCAAACAGGTTTTCTATCTTTTGGTCCCTTTCTTCTCCTTCTGGTAATCCTACTCTTTGAATGTTGTTGCATTTCATGTTGTCCTGCAGTTCCCTTAAGCTATCTCCATATTTTTTTAGTGTTTTTCATGCTGCTCCTTGACCTGGGTATTTCTTTCTACCTTGTTATTAAACTCACTAATTTGGTCCTCTGCTTCATCCAGGCTGCTTATAAATTCTTCTAGTGTATTTTTTATTTCAGATATTGTATTCTTCATTTCTTCCTGATTCTTGTTTATAGTTTCTATTTCCTTTCTCATACTCTTGTAGTTCTCACTCAGTTCCTTGTAGTTGTCTGTGAGTTCCTTGAGCATCCTTATAACCATTCTTTTGAATTCTATACCTGATAGTTTGCTTGCCTTCATTTCATTTATCTCTTTCAGTGGGGAGTCTTCCATTCCTTTTGATAGCCAGTTCTTTCTTTGTCTCCCCTTTTTAGGTGACTCTTTTCATTTGTTTCTGTGTTTCCAGATTCTCTCCTTGCCAGCTGTCTTCATGGGACAAATTTCTGTGGTAGGAATATTGTGGGACTCAGTAGTGTGGTCTCTTTGATCACCTTGTCTGGAGGCTCTTGTGTTGCCCTTTCTTCTGTTTATGTGGGTTCTCTTGTTGTACTTAGGTTTTACCTGTTAGTGGTTTCTTTGTTGGTGGGTTCTCCCTTCCAGCAGGCTTACTGGTAATCACAACACCCACCTTCTCTTGTACGCTGTCATACAGGTATTGATTAACAAATCAGTATTACCTGACAACTAAAATTAGGCCAGCAAAAAGAACCCCTCTACCACATCAGCAATCTCATCCACAATGGAAGTAAGATTAATAAAGATGAAGAGCCCTGGCTGGGGAGCTCAGTGGATTGGGTGTTGGCCTATGAACCAAAGGGTCACTGGCTTGATTCCCAATCAGGGCACATGCCTTGGTTGCAGGCCAGATCCCCAGTAGGGGGTTTACAAGAGGCAACCATACACTGATGTTTCTCTCCCTCTCCTTTTCCTTTCCTTCCCCCTCTATAAAAATAAATAAATAAAACATTAAAAGATGAAATGACTGTGTAGCATAATTTAAAAAAATTAAGATGAAGAGAAATTATGGATATTATAAAATATGTCACAGGGAATATGAAATGAGTAAAAGAGGGGAAAATGTTATTCCTTGCTAAGAGGGAGGATAATTGATAAGAGTTGAGATAGAACTGAGGTGCAGAAAGGGAAAGAACAAAATTTAAAATGTAACTAAGAGTTTCAGCCAAGATGGAGGCATAGGTAGAAACCTTTCACTTCCTCGCACAACCAAAAGGAGGGTAACCACCAATCTAAAATCAATAAACAACCAAAATTGCCAGAAAATCACACTACATGGAACTGCAACAACCAAGGAATTAAAGAAAAATCAACCAAAACAACCAGACCAATAAAGCGCTGGATCACACAGACCAACACAGAAAAAACTCAGTGAGGTGGGGGACCATAGGGGTGGGGCTGGCTGCCAAGCTGGGTGAGCTGTGAGGTAGGGGCTGACTTAAGGGGAAAACTGAGATTCAGAGGTGGCTGTGGACTACAATGGTTGCAGCAGGGGAGAAGCTCCCAGTCCCACATGAGAGTCCCTTGGAAAGGGCACTAGAGATGAGCAGGTGGATGAGCTGCACTGTTCCCTTTCTGGTGCCTCCCCACAGGCAATGCCCCTTCACAGCAAAGAAAGTAGCCCTGCACAGGTGAATACCTAAGGCCCCGCCCCCTTACAACCTACTGGCTGCACCAAGACAAAGAAATATGGCCAGAATGAAAGAACACAGCAAAACTAAGAACTAAGTGATGAGGAGATTGCCAACCTATCTGATGGAAAATTTAAAGCACTGGTAATCAAAACACTCACAGAGGTGATTGAGCTTGGTTGAAAAATGAAAAAAACAAGTGAAGGATACCCAAAGTGAAATAAAGCAAAATATTCAGGGAATCAATAGTGACAGGAAGGAAACCAGATATCAAGGCAACAATTTGGAGCAGAAGGAAGAAATAAACACCCAGCCAGAACAGAATGAAGAAACAAGAATTCAAAAAAGTGAAGAGACTCTTACAAACTTCTGGGAAAACCTGAAATGTTCCAATATCAGAATGCTAGGGGTGCCAGAAGGAGAACAACAAGAGCAAAAAATTGCAAACTTATTTGAACAAATGATGAAGGAATACTTCCCCAATCTGACAAAAGAAATAGACTTCCAGGAAGTCTAGGAAGCCCAGAGAGTCCCAAAGAAATTGGACCCAAGGAGGAACACACCAAGGCACATCATCATTAAGTTACCCAAGATTAAAGATAAAGAGAGAATCTTAAAAGCTTCAAGAGAAAAGGGGACAGTTACCTACAAAGGAGTTCCCATAAGACTATCAGCTGACTTCTCAAAAGAAACCTTACAGGCTAGAAAGGGCTGGAAAGAAGTATTTGAAGTCATGAAAGATAAGGAACTACATGCAAGATTACTCTATCTAGCAAAGCTTTCATTTAGAATGGGAGGGCAGATAAAGTGCTTCCCAGAGAAGGTCAAGTTAAAGGAGTTCATCGTCACCAAGCACTTATTATTATATGAAATGTTAAAGGGACTTATCTAAGAAAAAGAAGATCAAAACTATGAACAGAAAAATGACAACAAACTCACAACTATTAAAAAAATGAACCTAAAGGAAAAGAAATACAATGAAAACAAAAACTAAGCAAACAACCAGAACAGGAACAGAATCAGAGAAATAGACATCACACAGAGGGAGTTTAGTGGGGAGGGGGAAGGGAGGAATGGGGGGGGAGGTACAGGGAAGAAGAAGCATAATCAGTAGGCATAAAATAGATGGGGAGAGATAAAAATGGTATAGAGAACAGAGGACTCAAAGAACTTATGTGTACAACCCATGGACATGAACTAAGGGAGGGGATGCTGGAGGGTTGCGGGGCAGGGTGGAGGAGGTATAAAAGGGGGAAAAATTGGGAAAACTGTAATAGCATAATCAATAAAAAATACTTAAAAAAAGAAAAAATAAAATGTAAGTAAAACACAAAAGGGCAATGGGAACAATGGGGTAAGAAAATGGAAGAATATACTATAAGGTTTGAAGTAAAATTGAAAAGGTACTGGACCAAAATGGGAGCAAAATTGCAGAAAAAACACTGCAGGGTTGGTAGCGATGACTGCTGAATGAAGTTTAATAAAGTTAGAATGAAATAAGAATATTGCAGAAAAGCTGAAAGTAAATATGAGATGTCTAACATAAAGAAAAATGATTTTGAGATGATGGGAGAAGCAAACTAATAAGAGCAATGACTAAAGCCCAGGTTGAGGGAGGGTTAAAAGGGGGGGAAGAGAAAACAATGAAACAAAATTCCTCAATCATCTGATCAGACAGAGAATCATGCTAAGTGTAATAAGCCAGGTGGTGAGAGACAAATACCATATGATCTGTTACTCCTTTTAATGTTCTCTCCTCATCTTTAAACTTGGATAATGTAATTATAATGTGCCTTGGTATGTGCTCCCTTGGGTCCAACTTCTTTGGGACTCTGAGCTTCCTGGATTCCCTGGAACCCTAATTCCTTTGTCAGATTGGGGAAGATTTCCTTCATTATTTGTTCAAATAATTTTTCAATTTCTTTGTCTTCCTTTTCTCCTTCTGGCACCCCTATGATGGGGATGTTGGAACATTTAAAGTTGTTCCGGAGTTTCCTAAGCCTCTCCTCATTTTTTTGAATTCTTGTTTCTTCATTCTGTTCTGATTGAATGTTTATCTCTTCCCTCTGCTCCAAACCATTGATTTGAGTCCTGGTTTCCTTCCTGTTACTGTTGGTTCTGTGTACATTTTCCTTTATTTCACTTTTCATAGCCTTCACTTTCTCCTCTATTTTGTGACCATATTCAACCAATTCTGTGAACATCCTGATTACCAGTGTTTTGAACTCTGAATCTGATAGGTTGGCTATTTCTTTGTCACTTAGTTATTTTTTCAGGAGCTTTGATCTGGTCTTTCATTTGGGCCTTTTTTTTTTTGGTCTTTGTGAACCTGTTATGTTGTAAAGGGCAGAGTCTTAGGCATTTTCCAGGGCTAGGCAACCCACGTTGTGGTGTATGTAGCCCTGTATTGTCTTAGAGGGAATGATGCTGCTTGCTTGGCTCTTGGCTGGCTTTCTGTCACTCCCACCACTACCCACAAGCAAATTTGGCCCCTGTGGTGCTGATTCTCATTTGGGTGAGTTTGTGTACATTCTAGGACCCTGTGGGTCTCTCCAGTGAACACTCCTGTGAGGCTGGGAGTTTATCCCGCTACTGCAACCCCTCCCAGGTTTTTTCAGTCAGAGGTTTTGAGGAATTATTTCCCTGAACTGGAACCCTGGGTTGCGTGGTCTGTCTTGTTCCCCAGTTGTTCCTCCAGGTTTATCTACATGGAAATGTGGGACTGCCCACTCTGCCAGCTGCTGCCTTGCCCATCCCAGGCTTTCAGCTGCTGCTTTACCATGAGTCCTCCCCACCCAGCTGCCTTTCTCTACCCCTCCTACTGGTCTGGATGAATTTTTTTCTTTAACACCTAAGTTGTGAGACTTCCATACAGTTCAATTTTCTGTCACTTCTGGTTGTTTGTAAATTTGTTGTTGTCCTTCTTTTGATTGTTGGAGGAGGCACAGTGTATCTACCTATGCATCCATCTTGGATGGAAGTCAAGACATTCTTTTACCATTTCTTGCAGGGCAAGTCTACTAGTAACAAGTTCCCTCAATTTTTGTTTGCCTGAGAAAATCATTCTCTTTCACCTTGCAATGGTAAAAGTTAATTACACAGCATACAGAATTCTAGGGTTTTTCTCTCAATGCTTTAAATATTTTATTTCACTCTTGTCCTGCTTGCATCGTTTCTAATATTTCTTTCCTACTCTGTAGGTAATGTCTCCTCCCTCCTCCCACCCTCTGGCTTTTTTAGGATAAGGATTTCCTTTATCTTTGATTTTCTGTAGTTTGAAAATGATATGCCTGGATGTTTCATTTTCCTTTGTTGGTTTTTTTTTTTTTTTTTTTTTTTTTTTTTTTTTTTTTTTTTTTTTTTTTTTTTTTTTTTTTTTTTTTTTTTTTTTTTTTTTTTTTGGCATTTATCCTGCTTGGAGTTCTCTGAACTTTCTGGATCTTGTTTTCTCATTTAACATTAATTTAAGGAAAATTTAAGTCATTATTCTTTCAAATATTCAATATTTATATCCTTATTCCAACTATGAAAATGCCCTTAGCTTGCTTTTACTACCCAATAAATACCATTCCTTGATCTTGATTCTGTTTAATGTTTTAATTTTATATTCACTTTGAATACAAAATATAATTATATTTATTTTTAATTAATAGTTACACTTAAACACATATCTTATCATAGGTGGTGTGATATATGTCTATTAGTAAGCATATACTATCTGGTTGTTTCCCTTTATGTCATTAACAGCCACTGATGATTGTTATCTATATCCATATTTATTTTTAACTATATTTTATTGGTTATGCTATTATAGTTTTCCCATTTTTCCCCTTTTATCTCTCCTCTCCCCTTCACCACCCAATTCTCCAGAATTCACCTCCCTTTAGTTCATGTCCATGGGTCATACATATAAGTTCTTTGACTTTTCTGCTTCTTATACCATTCTTAACATCTCCCTATTTTATGCCAATCAATTATGCTTCTTCTTCTCTGTACCTTTTCCCCTTTATTTTTCCCCTCCCTTCCCCACTGGAAACCCTTTATGTGATATCCATTTCTCCGATTCTGTTCCTGTTCTAATTGTTCACCTTGTTTTGTTTTCAGTGTTTTCCTTTTGGTGGGGGGGAGGTTCAGTTATTGATAGTTATGAGTTTGTTGTCATTTTTCTGTTCATAGTTTTTCATATTCTTCAATTTCTTAGATAAGTCCCTTTAACATTTCACATAATAAGGGCTTGATGATGATGAACTCCTTCAACTTGACCTTCTCTGGGAAGCACTTTATCTGCCCTCCCATTCTAAATGATAGCTTTGCTGTATAGAGTAACATCTTGGATGTAGGTCCTTGTCTTTCATGACTTCAAATACTTCTTTCCAGCCCTTTCTAGCCTGTAAGGTTTCTTTTGAGAAGTCAGCTGATAGTCTTATGGGAACTCCTTTGTAGGTAACTGTCCCCTTTTCTCTTGAAGCTTTTAAGATTCTCTCTTTATCTTTAATCTTGGCTAACTTAATGATGATGTGCCTTGGTGTGTTCCTCCTTGGGTCCAATTTCTTTGGGACTCTCTGGGCTTCCTGGACTTCCTGGAAGTCTATTTCTTTTGTCAGATTGGGGAAGTATTCCTTCATCATTTGTTCAAATAAGTTTGCAATTTTTTGCTCTTGTTGTTCTCCTTCTGGCACCCCTAGCATTCTGATATTGGAATGTTTAAAGTTGTCCCAGAAGTTCCTCAGCCTCTCCTCATTTTTTTGAATTCTTGTTTCTTCATTCTGTTCTGGCTGGGTGTTTATTTCTTCCTTCTTCTCCAAATCATTGATTTGAGTCCTGGTTTTCTTCCTGTCACTGTTGGTTCCCTGAATATTTTGTTTTATTTCACTTTGGATAGCCTTCATTTGTTCCTTCATTTTGTGACCAAGCTCAATCAGTTCTGTGAGCATCTTGATTACCAGTATTTTCAACTCTCTATGAGATAGATTGGCTCTCTCTTCTTTACTTAGCTTTTTTCCTGGAGTTTTGATCTGTTCTTTCATTTGCATCATATTTATTTGTTTCAGCACACCTGTTATGTTATAAAGGGATGGGGCCTTAGGTATTCTCCAGAGCAAGGCAACCCTCTTTGCTGAGCTGTAGCACTGTCTGTGGGGGAGGGGTCAGAGATGGAACAATGAGGCTTGCTTGCTCGGCTCTGGCCCCACTTTCCAATGAACTCTCATGTGAGACTGGGAGTTTCTCCCACTGTGGCAACCCCCATTGTATTTTACCGTTAGCTTTGAGTCTTAGTTGTCCGTTCAGCCAGCCCCACCTCACTTGCCCAGTCTGCCACCTTGCCACAGGATCTCTCAGCCAGCCCCACTCATACATTCCTGTGCCTTGCTGTGGTTCTTCTCTGATCACCCGTCTGCCCAGCTGCATGTCTCCTTTCTACCATTCTGGGTGAATGTTTCTTTAATTCCTTTGTTGTCAGAGTTCCATGCATTTTGATTTTCTGTCACTTCTGGTTGTTTATTGTTTTTAGATTGGTTGTTATCCTCCTTTTGGTTGTGCAAGGAAGGGAAGGGTTTCTACCTACACCCTTATCTTGTTTGGAACTCTATATAACAGTATTTTAAAAGGGGCTACAGAATATTGATGTTTAGTTTTGTTGTTCTTTCTTCATTTGTAGTTGGAACACTTCTATAGAATAAAGGTTGCACTTGTTTATCCTCAGGTACAGTTCATACAAGAAAAACAATTAATTTTTTATTTCCCCTTTTTTCACTTCAAAATAGTACATTGATTCTCTAGTATCTGTTGAGGATGACCAAGGGCATTTTAAAAATATCTTTATAAACCAATGAATTTAAATCCATTGTGTCATTTTATCCTTCCTGGTGTTCAGATAGACCCATCTTTGGTCAGTGAAGGCCTATTCACATTGGTTTCTGCGTCCTAAAGATGGAATCCTAATATCCATTGACTACTTTTTGCTTAATGCTATTACATGATATTCAGGCTCACCTTATACATTTCCTGCCCAGTATCTTTGTTTCCTTCAATGAGAAATTAGAGACTACAATTTGGGATCTAAGTATTATACTTATTAATACTGGTTTGTTGATTTTTTTCTCTTGGACATTTTCTTTGCCAAAGCTATTTTTTTCTTTAATAAACATAATTCACCTCATAAATAAAATGAAAGACAAAAACCACACTATCACATCAATAGATGCTGAGAAAACATTTGATAAAACCTAGTCCTCATTTATGATAAAAACACTCAGCAACGTGGGAATAGAGGGAGCATATCTCAACATAATAAAAGCCATATGTGAGAGACCTACAGCTAACATTATACTCAATGGGCAAAAACTAAATGCTTTTTACTTAAGATCAAGACCAAGACAGGGATGTCCACTTTTATCACTCTTATTCAACATACTACTGGAATATCAGCCACAGTGATAAAAAAAATGGAAAAGAAATAAAAAGCATCCAAATAAGGAGGAAATAAAACTATCACTATTTGCAGATGACTTGATAGTGTGCATAGAAAATCCTATAGTCTCCACCAAAAACCTACTCGACCTAATAACTGATGTTGGCAAAGTAATGAGATACAAAGTCAATATTCAGAAATCAGTGGGGGCCTTTGGGTCAAGATGGCAGTATAGATGAACACAGCTCAACTCCTTGTATAACCACATCTAAATTACAACTAAAATATACAATAATCATCACTCAGAACTGTCACAAATGGAGTTGAACAGAAGTCTGACAACTATGGAATTAAAGCAACCACACCCATCCAGACTGGTAGGAGGGGTGGAGACATGGAACAGGTTAGTCCCACATCCACATGTGGTATATAAAAATTTGAGAGGGTATCTCAAGAGCAAGGAATCCCAGCCCCAAATGAGGCTGCCCAGTCCAATGTTCCAGTGGCAGGAAGATAAGTGCCCACATAGTCTGGCTGCAAAAAACCAGCAGGGCTTGATTCAGTAGAAGAAACTTTTGAAGTCCCAAGCATTTCCTCTTCAAGAATCCACATGCAGACTTGCACAGACACACTCCCTCTGCGCTCTAGCAACAGGGTAGCAGGTTGAAAGGCACCAGTGGCATAAAGGGAGGAAATGAAGTGTCTGGCAAAAAGGCAGGTGCTGGAAGACAGCTTTTTCCCAGACAGAAAGGTGAGTAGAGGCCATTGGCTCTTTTCTGGATTCTCCTCATAAAGAGCCACAGAGCTGGCAGGGGTGTGCCACATCTGAGACTCCATCAACCAAGCTATCACTATTTGTCTTACCCAAGAGATCCTCAGAGACCCGACCCTGCTTAACTTATGAGTCCACACAAGCTGCTTTTACATATGAATGGCTGCTCTTGGTTCATGTTATATAACTTTCTAAATTTTCTCAAACAATGGCCTGCCTCAGTGAGACCCCAGCCTCCATATGTGTTGCTAAGTGGCCTGAAGCTTAGCACTACCATCAGCAAGGCTAGATTAACAGTTTGCCTTTACCTGAGAATCTCCAAGACAAGAACAAGTAGTAGCCATCACAGATTGTTTTATAGCTCAGTCAGGGTAGCCCTAGGTAAAACACAGAAGGTGCTTACCTGGCCCTGCACCACCCGGAAAAACCCAGAGTTTTTGCATGAAGTGGACAGTCATGGACCATGATGGAGCATCGCCAACCTGCCTCTGCACAGCTGATCTTTCACAGAGGTAAGAGGTTGGTTGGCAGTGATCACAACCAATCCTTGCAGTTGATTGGCCTGGGTAAATCCCTCCCATTGATCTGCCAAGAGCAACCAAGGCTAAACTACAAGAAGAGGGTGTACTCAGCCAACATGGAAGGCACAACTTGAGTACCCAGCTTGGGTCCCAGCTGTGTCACTGGACCCTACAGGACATCTACAACATTAGGCCACACTACCAGGACACAGAGGCAAAGCAGCTCTACCTAGTAAATACAAACAAACACAGGGAGATGACAAAACAAGCGTACAAAGAGACATGGCCCAAATGAAAGAACAGATGAAAACTCCAGAAAAATAGCTAAACAAAATGGGGATAAGCAATCTATCAGATGCAGAGTTCAAAACACAGGTTATTAGGATGCTCAAGGAACTCAGTGAGAACCTCAACAACATAAACAACATCTAGTCAGCAACAAAAGATACACAGATTGAAATAAAGAACAATTTACAGGGAAACAACAGTAGAGTGGATGAAGCTGAGTATCGAATTAGTGATTTGGAACATGAGGAAGCAAAAAGCAACCAATCAGAACAACAAGAAGAAAAAAGAATCCAAAACATAAGGCTAGTGTAAGCAGCCTCTGGGAAAACTTCAAGCATGCCAACACTCATATCATAAGGGTGCCAGAAGGAGAAGAGAAAGAGTAAAAGTTGGTCATCTATTTGAAAAAACAATGAAAGAAAAGTTCCCTATTTGATGAAAGAAATTAATTTCTAAGGAAATAGACATGCAAGTCCGGGAAGCACAGAGAGTCCCAAACAAGATGAATGCAAAGAAGCTCACTCCAAGACACATCATAATTAAAATGCCAAAGGTTAAAGGTAAAGAGAGAATCTAAAAAGCAGAAAGAGTAAAGCAGTTAATTACCTTCAGAGGGGTTCCCAGAAGACTGCCAGCTGATCTCTCAAAAGAAACTTCGTGGGCTAGAGGAATTGGCAAGAAACTTTCAAACTCGTGAAAAGCAGAGACCTATAGCCAACATTGCTCTAGTCAGCAAAACAATCATTTAGACTAGAAGGGCAGAAAAAGAGCTTTCCAGACAAGAAAAACTGAAGGAGTTCATCATCACCAAACCATTATATGAAATGTTAAGGGGACTTATTTAAGAAAAAGAAGATCAAAACTGTGAACAATAAGATGGCAATACACACATACCTATCAGCAAGTGAATCTGAAACAAACTAAGCAAACAAGAACAGAGACAGAATCATTGATATGGAGAGTGTTTTAATGGTTGCCAGATGGGAAAGCATATGGGGAAATGGAGGAATAAGAGATAGGTTTAAGAAGTACAAATTAGTAGTTACAGAATAGCCATGGGGATGTGAAGTACAGTATAGAACATGGAGTAGCCAAAGAACCTACGCATGACCCAGAGACATGAACATTAGTTGGGGATTGACTGATGGAGTGTGTGGTGCTGGGCGGAGAGGGGCAAAGGGAGAATATTGGGTCAACTGTAATAGCATTATCAATAAAATAAAATTAAAAAAGAAAACAATAGCATTTTTGTACAACAGTGACCTATCAGAAAGAGAAACTTGGGGGGATCCCCATTTATGATAGCAACAAGGAAAATAAAGTACCTAAAAATAAATTTAATCGGAGAGGTGAAGGACTTATACTTGGAATACTATAGACCTCTGAAGCAACAAACTGAGAAAGAAAAAAATAAATGGAAGCATATGCCATGTCCATGGATTGCAATAATTAACATGATTAAAATGTTCATACTACCCAAAGCAATGTATAGATTCAATACAATCCCTATTAAAATACATATGGCACATTTCATAGATGTAGAATAAATACTCTGAAAATTAATATGGAACCCAAAAGATCCAGGATAGCCTCAGAAATCTTGAAAAAGAAGAATAAAGTTGGAGGGATCATAATACCTAATATAAAACTATACTGCAAGGTCACTGTAATCTGAAAAATCTGGTACTGGTATAAGAACAAACACACAGATAAAAGGAACAGAATAGAGAGCCCAGAAATAAAACCACATGTCTATTGTCAGTTAATATTTGATAAAAGGGGAATGAGCATACAATGAACTAAAAATATTCTCTTCAGTGGTGTTGGGAGAACTGTGTTGACACATGCATAAAAATGAAACTACACCACCACCTTACACTATACACCAGAATAAACTCAAAGTGGATAAAAGACTTAAATATGAGTAGTGATACCATAAAAGTCCTAGAAGAAAACATAGACAGTAAAATTTCAGATATCCCATGTACCTATATTTTTGCTGATATATTTCCTAAGGCAAGGGAAACAAAGGAAAAATAAACACATGGGACTGTATCAAATTAAAAATCTTCTGCACAGCTAAACAAACCATCATTAAAATGAAAAGGGAACCAACTATATGGGAGAACATATTTGCCAATGATACATTGGAAAATGGTTTAATCTCCAAAATATATAAAGAATGCTTATGACTCATTATCAGGAAGACAATAATCCAGTAAAAATGAGCAAAGGACCTGAATAGAGACATCCAAGGAGCACATACAGATAGCCCACAGATATATGAAAGGATGCTCAACATCACTAGCCATCAGAGAAGCAAATTAAAACCACAATGAAATATCATCTCACACCTGTCAGAATGGCTATCATCAACAAATCAACAAACAACAAGTGCTAGCAAAGATGTGGAGAAAGGGCACCCTAGTGCACTGTTGTTGGGGATGCAGACTTGTGGAGCCATTCTGGAAAACAGTATCAAATTTCCTCAAAAAATTAAAAATGGAGCTGCCTTTAAACCCAGTGATTCAACTGTTGGGAATATATCATGAAAATCTCAATACACCAATTCCAAAGAACTTATGCACCCTTATGTTCATAGCAGGACTATTTACAATAGGCAAGTGCTGGAAACAACCTAATTGCCCATCAGTAGATAAGTGGAGCAAAAAATGGTGGTACATTTACACAATGGAGTACTATGCAGCAGAAAGAAAGAAGGAAGTCCTACCTTTTGTGACAGCAAGGATGGAATGGAGAATATTATGCTAAGTGAAATAAGCTAGTCAGTGAAAGACAACTACTATATGATCTCACTTATAAGAGGAATCTAATGAACAAAATCAACTAACAAGCAACATAAAACCAGAGACATGGAAACATGGAACAGACTGACAGTGGCTGGAGGGAAGGGCAGAAGGCCATAATAGTGGAAAGAAGAAGAAATTAGTCAAAGAACATGTATGAATGACCCTGGACATGGGTCATGGACAATGGACAATGGTGTGGGGATTGACTTTGGGAGCTAGGGGTTGGCTGGGCAGAGGACAATGGGGGAAAAATTGGGACAACTGTAATAGAAAATAATCAATTGATCAATTAATTAATCAGTAAGAAAATGCACCTTGAGTTCATAATGATACTTCCAGGACAAAGTCAGGGGTATGGGTTTTGTCTAACCTCAGTGAACTTGCATGTGTATTTTCTTTTTTTCATTTCAAAAATGCTGGTGACACCAACAAATTATGTGTATTATCTATCAATAAATGTGTAAGTCTCAGAATAACAATATCAACACTACTATCAACAATATACAATTACTAACCAGATTTAGTTTATTTTACAGGAGGGTTTTTTTGTGGCCTTAGGTTTTGTCCCCACTAAGGATATATGGTTGCATTTCTGTGTTTTAAGTTAATTAGTATATGTCCTCTCTATGTGGTTATACCACCAACCAGACACATAAATGATTATGTCATCTTAATTTCAGTTTTAGGAATTGCTTTTTTAAAATCTAATTTTTTTACTAATGTTTAAAATATTTGCATATTTCCAAAGTCAACTATACAAAACAAAATATATTAAATGAAATCTAGCTTCCATTTTCTTTTCTGACCCTGCTCTCCCTATAAATAACCATTTTAAATATTTTGATATGTCATGTTCTTAAAATGTATGCATTAACATAATTATACACACATTTATAATCAACATTTCTGCTTTCCTAGATTATAAAAATGGCATCTGCACTATTTGCTTCTTCTTGCATTTCTTCTCTCAACAACATATCCTAAGATTACTCCATAGTATTATACAGATATTCCTCTCCTTTTCTCACCTCACTTCACTTTTCAATACCACATTTATTTAACCAGTTCCCTACTGATAAGCATTTAGGATCATTTACTGATTGTCTTATCATTATAAATAATGTTTTGGTGAGTAGCCTTGCACATCTTTTTTTTTTCTTTCATTTTTGCCAATGTATCTTTGACACCTACTTAGAAGTGAGGTTGCTGGGCTACAGGGTAAATGCATATGTGATTTTACAAGATAATGCCAAGTTTTCCTATAGGGATTTTTCATTTTCTACTACACCAGTAATGTTGCCTCATAACCTCAGCCAGTCTAATAAGTATGAAATGGTCTTTCTGAACACTTTGTATTTCTTTCATCTTGAATTAACAATCTTAATGTTAAGGTTCACTAGCATTTTTTTCTGTTAATTGTCTGTTCATATCTCTATCCCAGTTTTCTCTGAGAATGATGGCATTTTCTTTCTCTACTTTTAGAAGTTCTATATTTTTCCGAGTTTATTATTTCTTTAGTTATGATGTTTTGTTGTTGTTGTTTACAATGAAATCTAACATATGAGTCTTTTCCCCCATTATTTCTGGATTTTAAAACATAGTTTGGGATTTTCCTGCCTATGTTCTCCTCTAGTACTTTTATGGTGTTGTGACTTATATTTAAGTCTTTTATCCACCTTGAATTTATTTTTGTGTGAGTTGGTGATCAAGTTTTGTTTTTTTTTTTTTGCATGTAGCTGTCTAGATCTCCCAACACCATTTGTTGAAGAGGCTATTTTCACTCTTTTTATGCTTCTGCCCTCTTTGTTGAATATTAATTGACCACAGAGACTTAGGTTTATTTCTGGGCTCTTTATTCTGTTCCATTGATGGATGTATCTGTTCTTATTTCAGTACCAGACTGTTTTGATTATCATGGCCTTGTAATATAGTTTTATATCAGGCATTGTGATCTCTCCTACTTTTCTTCTTTCTCAAAATTGCTGTGACTATTTGGGGTTGTTTACACTTCCATATAAATTTTTGAAATATTTGTTCTATATCTGTAAAATATGTCATTGGTATTTTAATAGGGATTATGTTGAAAGGGGGTAGGTTTATGGGTAGGAAGTGGGGATGGGTGGGGTGGGGACTCAGGTGGGGTGGAAATGGAGACAACTGTACTTGAACAATAAAAAAAATTTAAATAACATAGTTTGGAAGATTTTCCTTAATCTCAGGTTATAGAAGAATTCACCATGTTTTCCTCTGTTATTTATATGCTTATTTCCTACATTTAAATCTGACACATTAAGAATTTATTCTAATAAATAATGTAAAGACTGGAACCATCCTGTCTTCTTTTAAATTATATTGTATTGATTATGCTATTACAGTTGTCCTGATTTTTACCCTTTTGCCCCCCTCAACTCAGCACCCTCCACTCTCTCAGAAAATCCCTCCATCATTGTTCATGTCCATGGATCAGGTGTATGAGTTCTTTGGTACTCCATTTCCTATACTGTACTTTACATCCCTATTGCTATTCTATAACTATTTGTATTTCTTAATATCATCATCTCTGCACCATTCCTCCACACCCCCCCTCCCATCCGGCAACCATCAAAACACTCCCTGTATCCTTGATTCTGTCTCTGTTCTTGTTTGCTTAGTTTGTTTTCTACATTCAATTGTTGATAGATATGTATGTTTTTTAACATTTTATGTATTTATTTATTTTATTGATTATGGTATTACACCTGTCCCAATTTCCCCCATTTGTCCCCTTCACCCAGCATCTCCCACTCACTCTGGTGATCTCTCCTTCTTTTTTCATGTCCATGGGTCATGCAGATAAGTTATTTGGCTAGTCCCTCTCCAGTACTTCCTGTTAACATCCCCCTGACTATTCTGTAACTACCAATTTGTACTTCCTTTTTTATCTTTTTCTCTTTTAAAATATATTTTAAATTATGCTATTACAGTTGTCTCATTTTTTCCTCCCCTTTATTCCCCTCTGCTCTGTACCTCCCCTCCCACCAGCATTCTCCCACTTTAGTTCATGTCCATGGGTCATACATATAAATTATTTGGCTTCTGCATTTCCCATACTATTCTTAACTTTCCCTTGTCTATTTTGTACCGACCATTTATGCTTCTTTTTCCTTGTACATTTTCCCACATTCTACCCCCTTGCCCTTCCCACTGATAATCCTCCCTGTAATCTTCATTTCTGTGATTCCATCCCTGTTCTAGTTGTTTGCTTAGTTTGTTTTTGTTTTTCTTTTTAGCTTCGGTTGTTGACAGTTGTGAGTCTGTTGCATTTTACTGTTCATATTTTTGATCTTCTTTTTCTTAGATAAGTTCCTTAAACATTTCATATAATAAGGCCTTAGTGATGATGAACTCCTTTAACCTGACCTTATCTGGGAAGCATTTTATCTGCCCTTCCATTCTAAATGATAGCTTTGCTGGATAGAGTAATCGTAGATATAAGTTCTTGCCTTTCATGACTTTGAATACTTTTTTCCTGCTCCTTCTTGTCTGCAAGGTTTCTTTTGAGAAATCAGCTGCTAGTCTTATGGGAACTCCTTTGTAGGTAACTGTCTCTTTTTCTCTTGCTGCTTTTAAGATTCTCTCTTTATCTTTAATCTTGGGTAATGTGATTATCATGTGCCTTGGTGTGTGCTTCCTTTGTCCAAATTGTTTGGGACTCTCTGGGCTTCCTAGACTTCCTAGAAGTCTATTTCCATTGCTAGATTGGGAAAGTTCTCTTTCATTATTTTTTCAAATGAGTTTTTAATTTCTTGCTTTTCCTTTTCTTCTTCTGGCACCCCTATGATTCAGTTGTTGGACCATTTAAAGTTGTCCTGGAGATTCCAACGCCGCTCTTCATTTTTTTTTTTTTTTGAGTTCTTGTTCCTTCATTCTCTTCTGGTAGATTTTTTTTTTCCATTTTATTGTTCATAGATTTAATCTTCTTCTTTTACTTAAATAAGTCCCTTTAACATCTCATAGAATAATAGTTTGGTGATGATGAACTCCTTTAGTTTTTCTTCTCTGGGAAACTCTTTATCTGCCCTTCTGGTCTAAATGATAGCTTTGCTGACTAGAGCAATGTTGGCTATAGGTCCCTGCTTTTCATGACTTTGAAGTTTCTTGCCAATTCCTCTGGCCTGCAAAGTTTTTTTTGATATATCTGGTGACAGTCTTATGGAAACTCCCCTGTAGGTAACTCACTGCTTTACTCTTTCTGCTTTTAAGATTCTCTGTTTATCTTTAAGCTTTGACATTTTAATTATGATGTGTCTTGGAGTGGGCCTCTTTGAATCCATCTTGTTTGGGACTCTCTGTACTTCCTATACTTGCATGTCTATTTCCTTCATCAAATAGGGAACTTTTCTTACATTCTTTTTTCAAGTAGATGTCCAATTTCTTGCTCTTTCTCTTCTCCTTTTAGCACCACTATGATACAAATGTTGGAATGCTTGAAGTTGTCCCAGAAGCTGCACATACCAATCTCCTTTTTCCAGATTCTTTTTTCTTCCTGTTGTTCTGATGGGTTGATTTTTTTCTTCCTTATGTTCCAAAGCATTGATTTGAGTCTCAGCTTCATCCACTCCACTGCTGTGTCCCTGTAAACTCTTCTTTATTTCAATTAGTGTATCCTTTGTTTCTGTCTAGATCTTTTTTATGCTGTTTAGGTCCTCAGTACATTCCTTGAGTACTAATAACCTGTGTTTTGAACTCTGCATCTGATAGATTGCTTATGTCCATTTTTGTTTAGCTATTTTTCTGGAGTTTTCATCTGTTCTTTCATTTGGGCCATGTTTCTTTGTATCCTTGTTTTGTCATCTCCCTGTGTTTGTTTTTATTTACTAGGTAGAGCTGCTTTGCCTGTGTCCTGGTAGTGTGGCCTAATGTTGTAGATGTCCTGTAGGGTCCAGTGACACAGCTGGGACCCAAGCTGGGTACTCGAGTTGTGCCTTCCATGTTGGCTGAGTACACCCTCTCCTTGTAGTTTAGCCTTGGTTGCTCTTGGCAGATCAATGGGAAGGATTTACCCAGGCCAATCAACTGCAAGGATTGGTTGTGATCACTGACCACCAACCTCTGCCCTCTATGGAGGATCAGCTGTACAGGGGGGGGGGGTTATAATGGTTCAACATGATCTGTAGCTGTCCACTGGGTGCACTGTCCCTGGAGTTTCCAAGGTCAGCACCCACCTATGTTTTGCCCAGGGCCACCCTTCCTGATGTATAAAGCACTCTGAAATGGCTGCTACTTGTGCTGGGCTGGAAATTCCCAGACAAAGCCAAGCTGTGAATCTAGGCTGGCTGCTGCCACTGCCGGGCCTTGGGCTTAATGAAACCAGCTATTGCTTGTTTAGTAGAATTTAGGTAGTTGTGAAGCATGAGCCAAGATCAGCCATTTATATAGAAAAGCAGCTTGGGTGGGCTGGTAATTTGGGTGGGGTCGAGTCTCCAGGGATCTCCAAGGTGGGTCAAACAGCATTACCCAGGTTACTGGATTCTCAGATATGGCTCCAGCTTGCTGGCTCTAGGAGGGGGGGTGGGCATTAGGAAAGGGACAATGGCCTCTGCTTGCCTTGGTGTCAGACACTTCAGTTCTTCCTTTTATGCCACTGGTGACTTTCAAGCTGCTACCCTGGTACTGGAGCTCAGAGGGAGTGAATCTGAGTAAATGAGTCCATTTGTGGGTTCTTTAAGAGGAAGTGCTTGGAGCTCCAGAATTTTCTTCCACCAACTTAACCCTCAATGGTTTTTGTCGCTAGAAGTTGTGGGGACTTATCTTTCTTGCACTGGAACTCTTGGCTGGGGGTTCTGGTGTGGAGCTGGGACTCTTTGCTCCCAAGATATCCATCCCATTTATCCACCACGCATGGGTGAGGGACCAGCCTGTTCCATGTCCCAGCCCCTGTTGCCATTCTTGTTTCTTTAATTCTGTTGTTGTCAGACTTCCATTCAACTCGATATCTGATAGATCTGAGTGATGGTTGTTCTATATTTTAGCTGTGATTTTGATATGGCTGTGCAAAGAGGAAAGCCATGTTTGCCTGCACCACAATCTTGACCAGAAGTCCCATTCTGTCTTTTTTAATAAAGCTATCTAGTTAGCTCACACCAACTAAATAAAAGCCCATCTTTTCTCCAACTGATATGAGACACTGTTTTTAATGTACACGTAAATTGAATATACAATAAGATGTTTTGTAGATTTCTATTCTTTTTCTTTGATGTATCTATATACCGATATCAAAATGTTATAATTTTAAAGGGTATCTATTATGTTTTAATGTCTGGTAGTACTCAACTCTCCTCCATCACTTTTCTTTTTCAGGTTTTTCTTACTGTTCTTACTTATTTGTGATTCTAAATGAATTTTAAGATTACCTTGTCAAGCTCCAGAGAAATTACCATTGGTATTTTTTTCTGTTGGTTGGTGCAATGGACTGAATATGTGTGTACTTCCAAATTTATATGTTGAAATCATAACCCCCAACATGAAGGTATCAGGAAGGTGGGCTTTTGGGACATGATTAGGTCATGAGGGTAGAGACTTTATAAATTTTATCAGTGCCCTTATAAAAGAGATCCCAGAGCTCCTTGTACCATGTGAGGATATAGTGAGAAAATGGTCATCTAGGAAGTGGGCTTTTTCCAGAGAGTGAATCTTCTAGTGCCTTGATCTCAAACTTCCCAGCCTCTAGAACTGTGAAATAAATGTCTGTTGTTTATAAGCTACCCAGTCTACAGGATTTTGTTACAGCAACCCAAACAAATTAAGCCAGTTGGGATTGGGTTAAATTTATAAATAAATTTAAGAAGGCCTAATACCTTATTATGTTGATTCTTTATTTTTTAATATTATTGTATTTTCCATTATCATTTACTCCTATTATACCCCACTCTGCCTAGCAATCACCACACTGTTCCTTATATTCTTTTAAATTTTATTTATTTACTTTTAGAGAGAGGGGAAATGCAGGCAAGAAACATTGATATGCCAGAGAAACATTGATCTGTTGCCTCTCGCATGACTCCAGCTGGAGACCTGGCCCACAACCCAGGCATGTGCCCTGACTGAGAACTGAACTGGTGACCTGGTTTGTGCGATGACACCCAACTAACTGAACCAAACTAGTCTGGGCATGATTCTTTAAATACAAAAATGTGGTGTGTATTTCTATTTATTCCAGTCTATCTTTGGTGCTTAAGAGTGGGTATTTAATTTATTTTTTACTATTGCAAAGAAGTTCTTATCTGCCGTTAGATCTTCTACAGACAGCTGTCTTAGTATTTTCCTACTTTAAATTTCTTCACCCCTCCTCTTAAGCTTATAATTATAAGTTTAGCCACATAAATATAATAAATTGAGAAATATTTTCCCCCAAAAGACATTACTCATTTTTCCTTGCCATTAAGTGCCACTGGTAAGGTTTTCTCTCAAATTGTTATTAATATATAGATAATCTGTTGTTTGTAATTTTACTATGATCTCTTTATCTTTGAAATTCTGCATCCTTACTATGAAATGTCTAGATGTGTTTACTTTTATTTGTTTGGTTGCTAAGTGCTTTTTATTCTCCACATTCAACCTTCTTTTAATTAAAAAATTCTTAATAATTATATCTTCAAATTATTACATCTCACCAATCCTTCCATTCTCTTCCTCTGAAAATCTTCTTTTACACATGTAGAAGAACCTCAATCCATCTTCTGTATATTTTACCTTCTCTTTCTTATTTCTAAGGATTATTACATATTTTACTTATTTTTATCTAGTCTTTAGATTATTCTATTTTTAATATTTTCAGATTAGATGTCTAATTTCCAGGATTCTAGTGGACTTATTTTCAAATATACCAGTTCTTTTAAAATATCCATGTATTTTTATTTCTTAATTCTTTTAGTCAAAGTCATGCTTTGATTTATGTCTTTGAAAAATTTTGACACTTTGCCAATTTCTCATATAAAAATCATTCCCTGTGGAGTAAATTTCTGTTTCAATCAGTTTACTATTTTTATTTTATTTCATAACATTGGATTTCTTGTATTTTGGAATCTTGATTTGTAATCTAATTTCCCCCCCTTTCTCTTACCTCTGCATTGTCCTCTTTGACAATTTTGTAGTTTGTTTTTGTCCCAGGCTCCATCTAACACTAGGTTTAACAATGACATTTTGGGGGTCCTGCCTCACAGTGATCTTGGGGAACTTAACAGATCCAGTTAAAGCTGGCAGGTCACTTGGTTCAATGCCAGGTTTCAAGGCTGTGTGTCTGTCCTTTTACCTGCCTGAGACTGCAGTTTTATTCTAGTTCTAATCTCAGGCAACATTTGGAGTAATTTCTTTAGGCTCCTGTCAAGGAGATAAGCTGGGATCCACATCCTGGCTTCTAAGTTCACATTGTAAACCTGCCTCTGTTTCCTTGACTTATGTGAATCACTTCAGTCTCCTTGGCCATGCATGAGCTAAATTTCTGGCTACCACTTCCTGTTGTTGGGTCCTGACTTCAGTAAGGCCATAGCCTCAGTGTAGTTCTGGATCATGTATATATCCCTTGTATTTGATCTCAACTACATTTTTTATGTTTACTTCCATATCTTATGTATCACTACTATGTTTGCATCAGAAAGGATTTTCAAAGAAAGGAGTCACTGAGGAATTTTAATTGCAAGTCAATCTAGTTCTGGTTCGTTTTATCATTTACCCTAGATTTAGCATCAACTGTGGCTGCATATGATTACTTGAGCCTAAGACACATGCCTGTATCAAGGCTTTAAAGGAATCTAAGAAGTTCTTGGCATTTTCACCTTCTATAAGGAGAGATAGCTCTGCTTCCTACCAAAACTCATATTTTCATGATATCTTAGACTTTGATAGGGGATTCAGATTTAGGTTTGCCAAACCAAATAATTATTCTACTATGGCATATACTATGGAAATCTATGGAGTAATATCCTCTATCTCAGCATTACGTATACTTCTTCCTTTCTGTATAAAACCACATAACTAGTCAAGCATCAACAAGCTAAAGTTTAATTTCTGTGAAATACAAAGCTGCAGACTCTACAAACCAACATGACCCCATGAAGTAGAGCTTGTTCTTAAAAAGTATTATTAAAATGCACAATGACTTGATTTTATACATTATAATAACTGTTAATCTGCATTGGTTGGAATTCTAGAGGCCCATCTGTTCTAACAGAAGACTCTGTCAACTTTATATTTTTATGGCACTACTGTAATTGCAAGTTCTTGCAATATTTGTAGTGTTCAAGCTGAAAATAGTGAGAAAAATAATCTATAAAAAGGTTTAAGATGGCATTGACTTTCTAACAGTTATCATGAAATCACAGATGCCAGGGACATTTAATGATTTAATTACATGGAAATTGAGGCTCTCTTTCCAGTTTCAAAACTTGTAGATTTTTGGTATTAGAGGTAATGGGGAAAAGAAAGAACGGAGTCTCCAGATTCTCTTTGCCTTCACATCTAAGAAAAGATTTCCTTTGCCTTATGTCCACTGGAAAAGATTACCACTCCTTTGGTTCTGCAAGAAACTCTTTTTGTAACTTCTGCATCAAAAATAAAGGTGTCCTATGAGCCTTCTCTTGAATCTTGGAATCTTTAAAATTTTGGAGTCAAATTCCAACATGATATTGGGTTTGCTTCCCATACTGATTTGCATTCATGATTAATGCAACATCCAACTTCATATAAGAATACTATAACCATTTTAATATAGCTTCACCCTGGAATATACCCACCTCACCTGAAAGAGTGTTTATAGTCTCTGTTATATGCTTGATCACTGCTTCAGCATATTCTTGGTAAATCCTCTTTGTTTTCTGGATCCTCATTTTAGGGATACTATAGAATATTATAAAAATATTCTATGTGCCTTCACCAGATGAGGGGCTTATTTATAGTAGAGTTCCCATAAGACTGTCTACTGATTTCTCAAAAGAAACTTTGCAGGCTACAAGGTATTGGCAAGAAATATTCAAAATGATGAAAAGCAAGGACCTATAGCCAATATCATTTGCAAATGATTTTTTTTCATTTGCAAATTAAAATGAAAAGCTATCATTTAGATGAGATTTATTCCAGGTGTGCAAGGCTAGTTCAACATTTGAAAATTCATTAACATAATGTATCCATCACATAAACAATCTAAAGAAAATAATCATATAATCATATCAATAGTTGCAAAAATAACATTTGACAAAATCCAACATCTATTCATAATAAAAGTGCTCATAAAACTAGAAATAGAAGAAAACTTTCACAACTTTTTAAAGAACATCTAGCCCTTGCTGGTGCAGCTCAGTGGATTCAGCATGGGCCTACGAAGCAAAGGGCTGCTGATTTGATTCCCAGTCAGGGTACGTGCCTGAGTTGTGAGCCAGGTTCCCCTACTCCCAGTAGGGGACACATGAGAGGCAACCACACATTGGTGTTTCTTTCCCTCCCTTTCCCTCTCTCTAAAAATAAATAAATTTTAAAAAGAACATCTACAAAAACTTAGAGCAAGGATTATATTTAATAATAATAGACTAGATACTTTCTTCCTAAGATCTGGATCAAGAAAAGGGCGTTCCTTTTTATCATTCTTTTTAAAAAGATTTTTAAAATTTATTTTTAGAGAAGGGGGAGGTAGGGGGAATGAGAGGGAGAGAAACATCAATGTGGAAAACACTTATCAGTTGCCTCTTGTATGTACCCGGACCAGGAACAGAACATACAACCTAGGCATGTGCCCTAACTGGTACTCAAACCAAACCCATGACTCTGACTGGAATTGAACCAGCAACCTTTCACTTGGTAGGATGATGCCCAACCAACTGAACCACCCTTGTCACTGCACCATTCTTGTTGTCCTGGAAATGGCAGCTAATGTCATAAGACAGAACAATGATATAAAAAGGTATACAGATTGGGAAAAAATAAATTGTCTTTATTTACAGATGTCATGATTGTCTATATAGAAAACCAAAACAATAAAAAAATCTCTTGGAACTACTAAGCAAATATAGAATGGTTTCAGGATAACAGGTTAATGTATAATTTCAACTGTTTCCCTATATACCAGCAATAAATAATTGGAATTTGAAATAAAAAACAATACCATTTACATGAGCACCAAAACCAAAAACATTAAAGATAAATCTAAGAAAAATGTAAAAGATCTATGTGAGAAAAACTCTTATGAAAAATGTCAAGGAATATTTCAACAACTAGAGATACAGTCCATTATCATGGAGATGAAGACTCAATACTGTTAAGATGTCCATTCTTCCCAACTTAATCTTCAATGCAATTCCAGAAATTTACTTGACAAATATCAACTAACTACTTTTAAAGTGTATATGAAAAAACAAATGACTCAGAATAGCCAATATTATACTAAAGAAAAAGAACTAAATCAGAGAACTGACATGACACAACTTCAAGATTCAGTATAAAGGATCAAAATGGTGACATAAGGGATTCCAACCTCTCCAACCTCCCAACAAAGATCAATAATTAAATGCTCTCCAGGAACAAAAAAAAAAAAACTCTGGGAGAATTCTAGAGTCCTCTTAAGAAACTGTAGCAGTGGAGCAAAAAACCTGAGAATAATCATAGAAGAAAAGAAGGAAGATAGCTTAATTTTATTTGTTGCCTGCATCTTCCCATTCCCCAAGCTGGCATTGTTCAGGGCCAACTGGGAACCCTCCAGCTAGAAAAATTCTCCTCACCAGGGAAATAAAGAGCAGGGTGAGTGACCAGCTTCCCCACCCTTTCAGAGCCTTGCACAAAGGTTCCACTTCAGTTTCACCCTACCCAGGCCAAAAAAGCTGAGATATACAGAGATTGTTGGGAACAAGGAAGAAAAGCAGGGCTTATTAATAGCAGAAATTCTGCAGGAGTGATAGTGATATAGGGATATCTGCTCTCAAAAAATGGATACCTGCTACAAAAATTGTAGCAGATTTTGCCACTAAAGAAGAAACCAATATTCAACACAGCTGCTGCAGACCCCATCAGATTCCACAAGCTTTTGCCCCACAGGTATTTGTGTTTATGGATACCAGGCATCTGAGGTCCCTCTGTGCTCACTCTCCCTTGCCCCTGATGGAACACAGGAACCTCACCAGCAGCCAGCCCATGCTTCTATGGCTGTATTAGTGCAAGAAACCAGCCACTTGAATCTCTTCTTGCCCTCACTGGGGCCTAGATCCATACCAACAGCCAGGTCAGGCTTCTGTGAACGTGCAAGTGCTAGATGCCAGCTTAAGCCCCACAGCTTCCCCCAACTGCTGTGCACCAGATGGTGTCATTATCAAATTGTTATAGCTACAACTTTTTAATACTTGTGTGCACAATCATAACTAGCCCCTTCAGCTTTGCACATGCATGCCATCAGCTTAATGTCATCGTTAGCCTCCACTGTAGTCCATATGCCCACGGTTAAGTAAACAGTCCCAAGGGAGCACACCAACATCCAGCACCCCCACAACTGCTTGTTGGTCTGGATCAATCCTGTCTTCTGTCACTGACCTGTACTACCATGCTCATCTGTAGCTAGCACCTTCAGCTGTGCACCATCATGCCCCTGACCCAAACACTGCCATCAGTCTCCACTGTAGTGCACATATCTGGGGAGAGAGTGTATAACCATGGGAGACCATGTAAACAGACAATGCTTCAGTTTTTGCTGCCTGCCCTGCTCCCACCACTATGTATGAGTCTGTAACCAGTACTCTACTACATAAGCACTGGCAACAAGTCCCTACAGCTGAATGTATACACAACACCAACTCTGGCCACCATCACTTCCTGTTCTGGTCCTTAGCCTCTGGACCTGCAGGTGCCACTGAGGACCCCAATAAGCCTTGAAACCACTGCAGACACTACACTTGATGCCTGACTCAACTACACCTGGGGTCACAGCATGTTCAAACATGCTCCACCCACAGGTGAAAGTCTTCCCTTACTGCATCCATAAAGTGGATGAGTGACTGCTTTTTTAAAGGCACACAAGTTTAAAGTGGGCATGAAGAAAGAAAATAAACCTCTAGTAACTTGCCCAAAGGAACTAGAGATTCAGAAACTGCCTGACAAAGAATTAAACATAATTGTTCTACAGATACCTAGAGAGTTTCAGAGAACACAGATAAATAACATAACACTATCAGAAAAATAAAAATACAAGAACAAATGAGAAGTTTAACAGAAAGGCAGAAAACATAGAAGTAGACAAATGGAAACTTTGGAGCTGAAAAATATAATTATTGAATGGGAGAATTCAATAGAGAGCTTCAGTAATAGACTTAACCAATCAGAAGAAAGAATCATTAAGCTAGAAGAGAAATCAGTAGAAATTATCCAATCCGAGGACCAAAAAGAAAAAGGAATAAAAAGGAATGAAAAAAAAACCTACGGGATTTATGGGACATCATCAAGAAAAATAATGTATGCATAATGAAATCTCAGGAGGAGAAAAGAGTAAGAAAGTGATAGGAAGCCTATTTTAAAAAATAATGGCTGAAAGCAACCTAAGTGCCCATCAGTAAATGAATGGATCAAAAAACTATGGTACATTTATTTACATGATGGAATACTACACAGCGGAAAGAAGGAGCTCCTACCCTTTGCAACAGCATGGATAGATCTGGAGAATATTATGCTAAGTGAAATAAGCCAGGTGGTGAAGACAAATACCATATGATCTCATCTATAAGTGGAACCTAATCAACAAAACAAAGAGGCAAGCAAAATATAACCAGAGACATTGAAATTAAGAATAAACTGATAGTAACCAGAGGAGAGGTAGGAGGGGATAATGCGGGCAAAAGTGGGAAGAGTTTTCAAGAACAAGTACAAAGGACACATGGACAAAACAAAAGGAAGGTAGAATCAAGGGGGGAATGGGGATGGCTGGAGTGGGGGGGAGTGGGGGAAGGGAATGGAGACAACGATACTTGAGCAACTGTTGGGAACTGCCCTGCCTGGTTTCAGGAGCTGTAAAATGCCCCCCCGCCCCCCCCAATGGCTAAGGCTGAGTGAGCGACCTTCAGACCATAAGCCACTAAGGAGACAAGGCTTATCTACCTGGCAGGAGTGCCGTTTCTGCTCCTTTTACTTCATTCATAACTGGCCCCCAATGCTTGATCAATTAGCCAATGACGGGTAAGATTCCCCAAGGGGGGAACAACCTAAGTCAAGCATGATCACATGGAGGCTCCAAGGAAGGACTTGGAGGGCTATAGCAAAAGGGGTTGATGGATACTCAGCTATGACACAGCCTGAGTCTTTATTCTGTCTCCTAATCTCTTGGCTGCCTTACTTCCCCTGCCGGACTTAAGCCTGAGACAATGCCTTAAGCCTGAAACAATGTTGGTGGTGGGTATTGCCCAGTGCTGGAAAGGATGGGTTCCCTAGGGTGATTAGGCCTAAGAAAGAATATGTAAAATCCTGTGAAAACTGCTTTGTTCAGAATGCTCTCAATTAAATGATAAGGGTCCAAGCAAGAAGTGAGTTCATTCCCCAAAATTTTATAGCCATTTAGGTATCTGACCGTGACTCAAAATAGGCCCTCAGAGTTCTTTGTATGTTATCTATTGTTTGATCCTTACTGCCTGACAATGATTAATGAGCCTGTATTCCTATGTAAAATGAACCCAATAAAAGCCCATTGAGGAAAAGGCTCTTGGCCCTTCTCCTCTGAGAGATCGGCCACCTTTCCTCCCCAAGCAGATCATATCTTGGTAGACTTATTCTCATCTGTGATGGCCGGGGGGCCCTGTGGGTGGAGCCCCCCAAAAAACAATAAAAAATATAAAAATTAAAATAAAAAACAAAAAAATAATGGCTGAGAACTTCTCCAACCTGGGGAGAGATTTGGACTTTCAACTTCATGAAGCTAAGAACTCCCAAAACTTGAATACAAAACAATCTTCTCCAAGAAACATATTAATAAAACTGTCTAAAACAAAGATGAGGAGAGAATTTTAAAAGCAGTGAGAGAAATTTTCTCTTATACAAGGGAACTCCCAGAGGTAATCAGCAAATTTCTCAACAGACTTTGCAGTCCAGGACAGAGTGGGATGATAGATTCAAAGTGCTAAAAGAAAGAAACTGAAATCCAAGAATATATTACCCAGTAAGACTGTCCAAAAAAACAAAGGTAAAATGAATACTTTCTCAATTAAACAAAAGCTGAGGAATTTCATTACCACTAAAATTTGCCTTAAAATTAATACTGAAAGGAGTTATTCAAGCTGAAATGAAAGGACACTAATGAGTAACATAAAAACATGAATATATGGCCCTAGCTGGTATAGCTCAGTGGATTGAGCCTGGGCCTTCAAACCAAAGGGTTGCCAATTTGATTCCCAGTCAGGGCACATGCCTGGGTTGTAGGCCAGGTCCCCACAATCACACACTGATGTTTCTCTCCCTTTCTTTATCCCTCCTTTCCCCTCTCTCTAAAAATAAATAAATAAAATCTTTAAAAAATAAAAAGCTTTCTTATAAAAAAACATGAAAATATATACAACAGACTGCTAAACTTAATCATACAGTCAGACTCAGGACACTGTAGTATTTTAATATGGTAATGTGTTAACTACTTAACTGTACGATAACGGTTAAAGGAAAAAAGTATTAAAAAGAGCTATAGCTATAACAATATGTTAGTAGACACATAATATAAAAATACATCAATGGTAACATCAAAAACATAAAAGGGGGTAATAAAAGGGTAGACTCCTTGTATGCAGTCAAAGTTAAAGTGTTAATCAACATGAAATACATTGTTATATCTAGATAATGTTTTATGTCAGCCTTATGGTAACCACAAAACAAAAACATACAGTAGATTCACAAAAGGCAAAGAGAAGAAAATCAAACCATATCTTTGTAGAAATTTATCAATTCACAAGGGAAGATAGCAAGAGAAGAAGAATAAGGGAACAGCTAGTAAAAAATTAATGAGATTAATTTTAACAGCATTAGTAAGTTCATACCTATCAATAATTATTCTAAATATAAATAGATTGAATTCTCCATTCCAAAGACATAGAGTAGCTGGATACATGAAATAAACAAGACCCAAGTATATGTTGCTTACAAGACACTCACTTCAGCTTTAAGGCTCAAAGCCAAGGAATGGAAAAAGATACACTATGCAGGTTGAAAACAAGAGAGCAGTGGTAGCTATACTTATATCATACAAAATTGACTTTAATTAAAAACTGATAACAAGAGACAGAGATGTTTATTATATCATGATAAGAGGGTAATTTCATCAGGAGGATATAATAATTGTAAATATATATGGACCTAACATTGGAGGACCTAAAATATTAAGCAAATGCTTAGAGATCTGAAGAAGAAATAGACAATGAACAATACAAGAGTACTAGGGGACTTTAATTCCCCAATTTCAACAATCAATAGAACATCCAGACATAAAATCAATAAGGGAAAATGGAGTTGAGCCATATTTTTATGTTAGATAGACCTAACAGACATATACAGAACATTCCCTCCAAGAGTTCCAGAATACACATTCTTCTCAAGTGCCACAGAGCATTCTCCTGGATATATCATATAATGGGTCACAAAACAACTCAGCAAATTTAAGAAGAGTGAAATCATACCAAGAATATTTTTAACCACAGTGGTATAAAGCTGGAAATCAATAACTAGAGGAAAACTGGTAAATTCATAAATAAGTATAAATTATATAACACATTCCCAATAGACCAATGGATCCAAGAAGAAATCAAAAGGGAAATCTAAAAGTATCTTTAAGGAAATGAAAATGGAAGGGCAGCATATTAAAACATATGGAATGTTGCAAGAGCAGTTCTAAGAGGTAAATTTATAGCTATAAGTAACTATATTAAAGAAAAAAGATCTCAAATAAACAACCTAACTTTACAACTCACAGAACTAAAAAAGGATGAGCTAAGCCCTAAGTTAGCACAAGGGATGAAAAAACAAAGATGAGAGCAGAAATAAATGAAATAGAGATGACAAAGCAATAGAAAAAATAACAAAACTAAGAGCTGGTTTATTGACTAAACTTTAGCTAGGCCAACAAAGAGAAAAGAGAGAGGACTAAAATAAACTCAGAAATAAAATTAAGCCATGGTAATCCAGACAGAATGAAAGAATAGATAAATAAGTGAAAGAAAAGAAAACAGAGCCCAGAAATAGGCCCTCAAAGACCTAGTCTTCTGATTTTGATAAAGGAGCAAAGGAAATTCAGTGGAGAAATTATAGTCTTTTAAATGTATGGTGCTGAAATAACTGGACACCCAAATTCAAAAAAAAAAATTAGACAACTTCCTTTATATCTTTTACAAAAATTAAGCTTAAATGGATAACTGACTCATTTGTAAACATAAAACTGAAATTTATGGATGATAACATAAAAGGAAATCTAGGTGACTTGGGTTTAGCAATAAGTTGTTAGATTCAACAGCAAAAACATAATGCATGAAAAAATAACAAACTGAATTTCATGAAAACTTAAAAATTATGATTTACAAAACATGCATCTGTTAAAGGACTTTTATCTAAAATATACAAAGAATTCTAAAAACTCCACAGTAAGAAAACAAACACCCTGATTTGAAAATGGGCAAAAGATCTGATCAGACAACTTACCAAGCAAGATCTATATCTGGCAAATGAGTCATATAAAAATGCTCAATACTACATTTCATTAGGAGTCTAAAAATTCAAGCAACGAGATACCCCTACACATCTATTAGAATGGCCAAAATCCAGAACACTGTCAACAGCAAATGCTGACAAGAATGTAGAGTAAGAGGAATTCATTGCTGGTGAGAATTCAGAAGAGTATAGCCATCTTGGAAGATAGTTTGGCAGTTTCTTAGAAAACTAAACATACACATAATACAACCTAATAATCATGCTCCTTGGTATTTACTGAAATTAGTTGAAGCCATAGGTCCACACAAAACCTGACATGGATGTTTATAGCATCTTTTCTCACAATTACCAAAATTTGGAAGCAACCAACAAGTCTTTCCATAAGTGCATACATAAACAAACTGTGATATATTAGTGCAATTCAGTGCTAAAAAGAAATGAGCTATCGAGCCACCAAAGACATGAAAGAAACTTAAATGCATATTACTAAGTATAAGAAGTCAATAAGTAAAGACTACATGTTGTATGATTCCAACAATATGACATTCTGGAAAAGCCCAAACTATGGAGACAGTAAACACATCAGTGGTTGCTAGGGGTTGCAGGAGAGATGAATAGGTGTAATACGGAAGATATCCAAAGCAGTGTAACTGTCATGTATGCAAAATGGTGCAGCCACATTGGAAGACAGTTTTGCACTTTCTTAAAAAACTAAACACAGTAGTACAATAAAATCTAACAATAGCAATCCTAACTATTCATCTAAATGAGTTGAAAAGTTATGTCCACACAAAAACCTATACATGAGTGTTTATAATTTTATTCATAATTGCCAAAATTGCATTAACAAAGATGTCCTTTAATTCATAAACAAATTGTAGTATATTAGTACAATGGAATATTACTCAGTGAAAAAAAAAGACATATCAAGCCACTAAAGACATGGAGGAACTTTACATGTATATTGCAAAATAAAAGAAGCCAGCCTGAAAAGGCTACATACTGCATAATCTGAACTATAAGACATTCTGGAAAAAAAGTAAAACTATAAAGACAGTAAAAATTACCTGTTTTTGACAGGAGTCAGGGTTGAGGGAGGGATGGGTAGGTGGAACATGAGATATTCCACCAAAAAAAAAAAAAACCTCCAAGAAAGAGCAAGAAAAGGAAAAAAAGACTCAAAAAGAATGAAGAAGTGTTAAGGAGAAGTGTTAAGGGAAATGCAAGACAAGATGAAATGTAATAATATCCATATAATAGGGATATCAGAAGGAGAAGAGGATCAAGGGATAGAAAACCTATTTGAACAAGCAATGATGGAAAACTTCCTTAATTTGATGAGAGAAAATGTCACACAAATCCAGGAAGCATAGAGGGTCCCAATCAAGAAAACCCAAAGAGGGCCAGTTCAAGACACATCATAATTAAAATGGCAAAATTCAAAGACAAAGAGAGAATCTTAAATGCAGCAAGGGAGAAACAGGAAGTAACATATAAGGGAGTCCCAATAAGGCTAGAAGCTGACTGCTCAACAGAAACACTCCAAGCAGAAGAGACTGGCAAGAAATATTCCAAGTAATGAAAAGCAAAGGCCTGCAACTGAGACTACTCTAGCAAGGCCGTCAATTACAATGGAAGGTGAAATAAGGAGTCTCCTACACAAAAAAAGGCTGAAAGAATACACCTCCACCAAACCAGCTCTGCAAGATGTGCTAAAGGGACTGCTTTAAGAAAAAGAAGAAAAAGACTGACAGAGAGAGGAACACAGGTACGAAGGGAGTAGAATGGCAATGAATAAATACCTATGAATAATAACCTTAAATGTAAATGGATTAAATGTTCCAATCAAAAGACATAGGGTAGCTCCCTTCGCTGCTGTGGCTGAGTGGATTGAGTTCTGGCTTGCGAACCAACGGGTCACTGGTTGGCTTCCCAGTCAGGGCACACACCTGGGTTGGGGGCCAGGTCCCCAGTTGGGAGTGCATGAGAGACAACTACACATTGATGTCTCTCTCTCTCACTCTCTCTCTCTCTCTCTCTCTCTCTCTTTCTTCTTCCCTTCCCCTATCTAAACTAAATAAATAAAATCTTTTAAAAAAGACATAAGGTAGCTGGATGGATAAGAAAGCATAACCTACACATACAGTGTGTACAAGAGACACACTTCGGAAAAAAAGACCTACAAAGAATGAAAGTGAAGGGTTCAAAAAATATTCCAAGCATCTGGACAGAAGAAAAAAAAAAGCTGGGATAGCAATACTTATACCAGATAAACTAGACTTCAAAACAAAGGCCATAAAAAGAGACACAGAAAGACACCTCATAATACTCAAGGGAAGAATCCATGGAGAAGGCATAAACATTATAAACATATATGTACCACACATAGAAGCACCCAAATACATGAGGAAAATCCTGGAGGACTTCAACAAAGATGTAGACAACAATGAACTTATACTAGGGGACTTTAACACCCCACTGTCAAAAATGGATAGAGCATCCAAATAAAATATCAACATGGATATTGCAGCATTGAACAATGCCCTAGAATAAATGGACATAACTGACATATATATATATATATATATATATATATATATATATATATATATATATATATATATATAAACTCACATCCAAAGAAGCAAAATACACATTCTTTTCTAATGTACACGGAACATTTTCAAAGATAGATCACATGATAGGACACAAAACAAGCCTCACAAATTGAAGAAAATTGAAATCGTATCAAGCATTTCCTCTGATCACAAGGGACTGAAACTGGAAACCAAGCTAGGAAAGAACTGAAAAATACTCAAATTCATGGAGATTGAATACCATGCTATCAAACAAGGAATGGCTTAAGAACAAGATCAAGGAAGTAATCAAAGGGTTTCTGGAAACAAATGAAAATGAACTCACAACAGTCCAAAATTTATGGGACACAGCGAAAGCAGTGCAGAGATGGAAGTTCATAGCAGTATAGACCTACATAAAAAAGAAACATTTCAAATAAACAACCTAACCCTACATCCATAAGAATTGGAGGAACAACAATAAACAAAGACTAGAGTGAGTAGAAAGAAGGACATAACCAAGATCAGAGCAAAATTAAACTACATAGGGACTAAAAGAACAATTCTGATAATCAATAAATCCAGGACCTGCTTCTTTGAAAAGATGAACAAAATCAACAAGCCTTAAAGCAGACTTATCAAGAAAAAAAGTGAGGACCCAAATAAACAAAATCAGAAATGAAAGGAGAGATTATTCCTGATACCACAGAAATAAAAAGGATTGTAAGAAATTACTACAAAGAAGTATATGCCAAGGAATTTGAAAACCTGGGTGAAACAGACAAACTCCTAGAAACATATTCTTCCAAGACTGAATGAAAAAGAAACAGAAAGCCTAAAGAGAATGAAAACAGCTGGTGAAACATCAGCAGTAATTAAAAAAAAAAATCCTGGTACACAACAGCCCTGGACCAGATGGATTCAGAGGAGAATTTTACAAAACATTTAAGGAAGAGGTCAACACTATCCTTTACAGACTATTCCAAAAAATCCAAAAAGAGGGAAGACCCCCCAAACTCTTTGTATGAAGCCAGCATCACCCTAATCCCAACCCAGACAAAGACACAACAAAGAAAGAAAACTATAGGCCAATATCACTAGCAAACATACACACTAAAATCCTCAACAAAGTATTAGCAAACCACATCCAGCAATACATTAAAAAGATCATACACCATGACCACATAGGATTCATCCCAGAGATGCAAGGATGGTATGATATTTGTAAATCAATAAACATAGTACATCACATAAACAAAAGCAAAGACAAAAATCACATGATCATATAAATAGATGTGAAAAAAATATTTGATAAGGTATAGCCCCATTTGTGATACAAACACTAAGCAATGTGGGAATAGAGGGAGCATTCCTCGACATAATAAAGGCCATATATGAGAGACCTACTGCCAACATCATACTCAATTGCCAAAAACAAAAATCTTTCCAATTACATCACGAACAAGACAAGGATGTGCACTCCCCCTACTTCAATTCAACATAGCATTGGAAGTTCTAGCTACAGTGATCAGACAAGAAAAAGAAGTAAAAGGCATCTAAACAGGAAAGGAAGAAGTACAATTGTCACTTTTTGTAGATGACATGATAGTGTACATAGAAAATCCTATAGACTCCACCAAAAAACTACTTTATGGCATGAATGAATTTGTCAAAACAGCAGGATATAAAGTCAATATTCAGACATAAAAGACCTTTTTGTACAACAACAATGAAATATCAGAAACAGAAATTAGGAAAAAATCCCATTTGCTATAGCAACAAGAAAAATAAAATACCTAGGAATAAACCTAACCAAAGAGGTAAAAGATCTGTACTCAGAAAACTACACAACACTAAAGAAAGAAATTAAGGAAGACAAAAACAAATGGAAGCGTGTACCATGTTCATGGATTGGAAGAAGTAACATCATGAAAATGTCCATACTACCCAAAGCAATGTATAGATTCAATGCAATCCCTATTAAAGTACCAATGACATATTTCACAGATATAGAACAACCATTTCAAAAATTAATATGGAACTAAAATGACCCTGAGTAGCTGCTGCAATTTTGAGAAAGAAGAACAAAGTAGAAGGGATCACAATACCTGATGTCAAACTATATTAAAAGGCCACTGTAATCAAAACAGCCTGGTACTGGCATAAGAACGGACACAGAGAACAATGGAATGGAATAGAGAACCATGAAATAAACCCAAGTCTCCATAGTCAATTAATATCAACAAAAGGAGCACAAACATAACAGAAAGTAAAAATGGCCTCTTCAAAAAATGGTGTTGGGAGAACCGAACAGCCACATGCAAAAAAAATAAAACTCAATCACCAACTTACACCATACACAAAAATAAACTCAAGGTGGATAAAAGAGTTAAATATAAGCCGTGACACCATACAACTAGTAGAGGAGAACATAGACAGGAAAATCTCAGATATTCCATGCAGTAATATTTTCACTGATATGTCCCCTAGAGCAAGGGGCATAAAGGAAAGAATAAACAAAGGGGATCTCATCAAAATAAAATGCTTCTGCATGGCTAAAGAAAACAGCATTAAATGTAAAAAGAACCAACCATATGGGGAAATATATTTGACAATGATACCTCGGACAAGGGTCTGATCTCCAAAATATATAGAAAGCTCACATGATTCCACTCCTGGAAGACAAATAACACAATCAAAAACAGGCAAAGGACTTGAACATACAATTCTCCAAGGAAGCCATACAAAGACATATGAAAAGATGCTCAGCATCACTAGCCATCAGAGAGACACTAATTAAAACCACAGTGAGATACCACTTCACAGCCGTCAGAATGCCAATCAGACAAACCAACAAACAAATGCTTACAAGGTTGTGGAGAAAAGAGAACCCTAGTGCATTGTTGGTGGGAGTGCAGACTGGTGCAGCCACTGTGGAAAACAGATGGAATTTCCTTACAACACTAAAAATAGATCTCTCTTTTGACCCAGCAGTTCCACTGTAAGGATTATACCCTAAGAATCCTGAAAAACCAATTGGAAAGAACCTATGCGCCCCAATGTTCATAGCAGCACAGTTTACAATAGCCAAGTGCAGGAAACAACCTAAGTGCCCATCAGTAAATGAATGGAGGGGGTGTGCAGTGTGGAGGGGAATGATGGAGGAGAAATGGGACAACTGTAATAGCATAATCAATAAAATATATTTTAAAAAAACCTATGGTACATTTGCATGATGGAATACTATGCAGCAGAAAGAAAAACAGAGCTCCTACCCTTTGCAAAAGCATGGATGGATCTGGAGAACATTATGCTAAGTGAAATAAGCCAGGTGGTGAAAGACAAATACCATATGATCTCACCTATAAGTGGAACCTAATGAACAAAAAAACAAGCAAGCAAAATATAACCAGAAATATTGAAATAAAGAACAAAGTGACAGTAAACAATGGGGAGGTGGGAGGGGATAATGGGGGCAAAAGTGGGAAAGGATTTCCGGAACAAGTATAAAGGACTCGTGGACAAAAGAAACAAAACGGGCTAGGATCAAGGGGGTGAGATTGGATGGCTGCAGTGAGGGGAGTGGTGGAGAAACTGGAGACAACTGTACTTGAACAACAATAAAAAATGCAAAAATCACTAAGCAAAGTGAGAGTAGAGTGAGCATACCTCAACAAAATAAAGGCCATATATGAGAAACCTACAGCCAACATCATACTCAAAAGGCAAAAGCTAAAAGCTTTCCTACTAAGATCAGGAACAAGACAAGGATGTCCACTTTCACCACTTCTATTCACTATCTTATTGGAAGTCCTAGTCATAGTGATCAGACAAGAAAAAGAAATAATAGGCATCCAAATTGAAAAGAAGGAAGTAAATCTGTCATTGTTTGCAGAAGACATCATAGTGTACATAGAAAATTCTATAGACTCCACCTCAAAACTACTCAACCTAATAAGTGAATTTGGAATAACAGCATGACAGAAAGTCAATGTTCAGAAATTAAAGGCATTTTTGCACACAAACAATGAAATATCAGAAACAGAAATTAGGAACAAAAATCTCATTTGATCCCCGGCTGTTGTGAGTCAGTGGATTAAGCACCCACCTGGGAACCAAATGGTCACTCATTCAATTCCTGATCAAGACACATGCCTGTGTTGTGAGCCAGGTCCACAGAATGGGTCGCACGAGAAGCAACCACACATTGATGTTCCTCTCCCTCTCTTTCTCCGTCCCTTCCCCTCTGTCTAAAAATAAATAAATACAATCCTTTAAAACATTGCATTTGATATAGCAACAAGGAAAATAAAGTACCTAGGAATAAAACTAGCCAAGGAGGTAAAAGACCTGTACTCAGAAAACTACACAACACTGAAGAAAGTAATTAAGGGAGACACAAATAAATGGAAGAGTATACCATATTCATGGATTACAAGAAATAAAATAATCAAAATGTCCATACTACACAAAGAAATTTATAGATTCGATGCAATCCTTATTAAAATACCAATGACATATTTCACAGATATAGAACAAACATTTCAAAACATTTTTTATGGAACCATAAATGATCCTGAATAGCTGCAGCACTTTTGAGAAAGAGAATCAAAGTAGAGGAGATCACAATACCTGATATCATACTATATTACAATGCCAAGATGCTCAAAACAGTCTGGTAGTGGCGTAAGAACAGACACACAAATCAATGGAACATAATAGAGAGCCAGGAAATAAATCTAAATGTCTATGGTCAATTAATATTTGACAAAGAGGTCAAAAGCATAAAATGGAGTAAAAATAGTCTCTTCAACAAATGGTGTTGGGCTATCTGGTCAGCTACACATAAAAGAAAATGAATTTCAACCACCAACTTAAACTGTATTCAAAAATAAACTTAAGGTGGATAAAAGATTTAAATATTAGTTGTGATACCATAAAAGTCCTGCAAGAGAACATAGAGAAGACAATCTCAGATATTACAGGCAGCAATATTTTCACTGTAATGTCCCCTAGAGCAAGGGACATAGAGGAAAAAATAGAGAAGAAGGAAGGTGGCAGTGCAGTAGGAGGGAGCAGATTCCACTTCCCCCTATACATGGGAGAAAAACCTGACCAATCTAAGGAGGAGCAAAGCAAATAACCAACAGTAACACAGCATATTTGAAAATAGATAGAAAATTGTAGTGGACATTGAAAAACCAGACAGTAAGGAGAGTATTTCAGGACAATAAGAGCCCAGGGATCAGCGTGGAGACCAGGGCGGCTGAGGCACTGGGCCCAGTGTTTGCCAGGTATGCCATAGGACTCTAGGGAGGGAGCTGGGTCAACTGCTCCCTCCCCAGCCAAACCAGGTTTGAGCAGCACCAGGAGAGACCTGGTTGCTTGAAGTCCCACAGAGAGGAGTTAAGGTCTGAGTGGCAAACACACTAGGGATGTGAGCAACCATGCATAGCCCTGAGAGGAGTGTACGCTGGAGATCGCACAACTACAGGTGCCCGTGCACCACCAGTGACAGCTGGTCAACCGGAGTCACCCGCATGCAACCTGAGACTGCTGAGTGACTGGAGGTGCTAGTGTGCAACCAGAGACCCATAGCCCATGCTGGGAACCTGGGGAGTGCGAGTGATCCATGGGAGAACCAGAGCCCATGCATGTGAACCCAGGGAGTGCGCACTATCCAAGGGAAACCTGGAGCTCACTCTCCTGAAATTAGGGTGAGTGCACACAGAGCAGGAAATCTGGAACCCACACTCGTAAACTCGGGGTCAATGCACGCATTATAAAAGACCCAAGCTCACACCCATAAACTCAGGAAAGTGTGTGCTCCCCAGGAGGCTCAGAGCCCATGCACAAGGCCCTGTGTGATAGGCGCCATGCTAGTTCTGGGGAGAGTGCATGGCTAGCGCTGGGGAAAGTAGCCCAAAGATGACTGAGTACTGAACAGGTGGAAAAGTGATACCATCACCCCTCGGCCATTGCAGCCAGCGAGACCACAAAAACCGGCTTGGAAATTTGAAAACAGCAAGAGCTTTTTCTGTTTTTTTAAATAAATTTTTAAATATTTTTTTATTATTTTTCTCTTTTTTACCGCTCATCTCCTTTTGCTTCTCTTTACTTCTTCCTTTCTTTCCAATTTAATCTCTGTTTCCTTCCTCTTTTTTTCTTCTCCTTTTTTTCATTTTCTTTCCTCTTTTCTCTTTTTAAATGCCCACAAGTGAAACAAAAAAAAAAAAAAAAAAAACCTGGAACTGTGAAAAAGCCAGAGTTGGTCCCAAAGAAGGGGCATCCCAACACCTGAGACAGTAGAAGCTGTGAACACCAGGATACCCAAAGGAGACTGTACCACTGAATCTCACAGGAATTCTGCCACACAAGTTCACACCATAAACACAGGGAGCCAAAACAGATCAATTTAACAAGCTGAGGCTAACAAGAAGAGTCTCACAAACAATGGGAAGACAAAGAAGCAATCCCCAAATGAAAGGAAAGGAGGAATCCCCAGAAAGAGTGCTAAATGAAACAGAGGCAACTCAACTATCAGACATTGAATTCAAAGCAATGGTTGTCAGGAAGCTCCATGAGCTCTCAATGAGCTACCAGAAACAACAGGGAAGCTACGATGAACTCACTGCAAACAATATTAACATGAAAAAGGAAATAGAAACCATGAACAAGGGCCAACAGGAAATGAAGAATACAATTTCTGACCTGAAGAACACAGTAGAAGGAATGAAAAGCAGAATCGATGAAGCAAAAGATCCGATCAGCAAGTTTGAGGACAAAGTAGAAAAAAACACCCAGAAAGAGCAAGAAAAGGAAAAGAGGCTCAGAAAGAATGAAGAGGGATTAAGAGAAATACAAGACAATATGAAGCGTAATAATATCTGTATAATAGGGATACCAGAGGGAGAAGAAGAAAAGCAAGGGATAGAAAACCTATTTGAAAAAGTACTGATGGAAAACTTCCCTAATTTGATGAGAGAAAAAGTCACACAAATCCAGGAAACACAGAGAGTCCCAATCAAGAGGAACCCAAAGAGGCCCACTTCAAGACACATCAT
>PVKU01008392.1:0-74476 GCA_004027475.1 Anoura caudifer
TAATGTAATTATAATGTGCCTTGGTGTGTTCCTCCTCGGGTCCACCTTCTTTGGGACTCTCTGAGCTTCCTGGACTTCCTGGAAGTCTATCTCCTTTGCCAGATTGGGGAAGTTCTCCTTTATTATTTATTCAGATAAGTTTTCCACTTGTTGCTCTTTCTCTTCCCCTTCTGGTAGCCCTATAATTCGGATGTTGGGACGTTGAAAGATGTCCTGGAGGTTCCTAAGCCTCTCCTCATTTTTTTGAATCCTTGTTTCTTCCTTCTTTTCTCTTTGTTTGTTTCTTTCTTCCTTCTGGTCCACTCCATTGATTTGAGTCCCAGTTTTCCTTCCATCTCTGTTGGTTCCCCTTGCATTTTTCTTCATTTCACTTATTGTAGCCTTCATTTTTCATCTAATTTGTGAGCAAAATCAACCAATTCTGTGAGCATCCTGATCACCAGGGCTTTGAATTGTGCATCTGATAGGTTGGCTATCTCTTCATCGCTTTTAAATAAATTGGCTCTGGGGCTTTGATTTGTTCTCCAGTTTGAGCCATTTTTGTTTCTGTTTTTGTTTTTGTTTTGGTCTAGTCACGGCTGTTATGTAGTGAGGGGTGGAGCCTTAGGTGTTCCCCAGGGTGGGGCAGCCCAGTTGCTGGGTAGTGACGCTGTATGTGGGGGCAGGGTCCAAGAGGAAACAATGGTGCTTGCTCTGCTCACTGTCGGATTCCAGTCCCTTCCACTGCTTCCCCTTCACCTGGATTATCTGCACTCGAATGTGGGACCACCTGGTCAGCCAGCCACCTTGCGCGGCCTCACTGGGTCTGAACAGTTGCCACCCCTTGCCCAGGGTCTGCTAGCTGCTGCCTGTGCACCTGGGATCTTCCAGACGCTGCTGACTGTGTGCCCGGTCCACACCTCCACTTTTTCCTGCCTCAACTCCGCCCCTCTTACCGGTCTGGATGAATGGTTGTTGGACTTCCGAACAGTTCAATTTTCTATGAGTTCTGGTTGTTTTCTTGTTTCTAAATCTTTGTTGTCCTTAACTTTGGTTGTGAGAGGAGGCACAGTGTGTTTGCCTATGCTTCCATCTTGGCCGGAAGTCCAAATATTTCTTTATACACTTAATAGTCATGCATATTTTTTCTTCTATGAATTGCCTATTTCTGTCTCTTATTTTTTATTGTTTTTCCTGTGATTTTTTAATTGATTCTTGTATATTAGGTAACAAGTGCATATATTCCTAGATGAAGTAAGCTGTGTAATGCCCAAAGGTCCCTTGGCTTGTTAAAGCAAGATCCTTACCATTCTATATTATTTTATCATCCATATATCATGCATAGAGATGTGTATAAAGTATATTTGAAGAATTTAAAGAATAGCTGTAAAGATTCATGTACTGTTGCCCCAGTGGATTCAGCACCATTTTTTATTCCTCTCTGATCCGAGATGCCACCATTAGCATGGATCATTATCATTGTGTACTTAGATCTATTATTAGATTTTTTGTTTTATTTTCTGTTTTTGAGTGTTTTTATCAAGAATGCATGTTGAATTTTGTCAAATGCATTCCCAGCATAGATGAAGATGTTTATATAATTTTATCCCCTATTGGACCACATTTTGCATCCCTGGAATAAACTCCACTTGATCATGTTGTCTCATTATATTAATATGCTGTGAAACTCTCCTTACTGATATTTAACTTAGAATTTTGTCTCAATATCTGTGAATACAATTGATCCAAGTTTTGCTTTGTGCATTATTTGCTGGAATTTGTTATTCCCATTGTTTTATAAGCTAATACATTTTAAATAGCTTTGAAATTATCTTCAGTTTAAAGATGAGGTAGGCTTCAGGGGATATTTTCTAAAGGAGAGCTATTTGACAACTTTATGTCATAAAAATTGATCTGTTTAGAATCCCAGTCTCTTCTGGAGTGATTACAAGTAAATTATATTTTCCTAGGAATCCGTTTTTATCTCATTTTCCAATTTGCAGAGATTTGAGCAAAGTCATCTTTTGACTTTTAATTTTCTTTGTTTTTGTGGTTATTTTCCCTTTAGTCATTGCTAATATTTTATATTTCTGACTTCTCCCTTTTTTCTTGGTTTAATCAGCTTTCAGTTTATTAAATTTATTGCTTCTTTCAAAGAATGAGCTTTGATTTAATTTATTAGTTTTATTACCTCTCTATTTTATAAGTCATTAATTTATTCTTTTCTTTTTTTAGGGCTGGTTGCCCAGTGCCACTTTCAGAGTCATTCTTTCATTTTCCTCTGCTGCTCCCCCACCTCTCCTGCTCTCTGAAGACAGTGCCTTCTTACTTGTCTGTGTACATCTTTTTTAAATTATATTTTATTGATTATGCTATTACAGTTGTCCCATTTCTTCCCTATCATTCTCCTCCACCCTGCACACCCCCTCCCATCCACATTACCCCCCTTTAGTTCATGTCCATGTATCATAAGTTCTTTAGCTTCTACATTTCCCACACTATTCTTGCCCCCCCATTTTCTACCCACTGTCTGTGCTACTTATTCTCTATACCTTTTCCCCCTCTATCCTCCTCCCACTCCCCTGTTGCTAACCCTCCATGTGATCTCCAGTTCTGTGTTTCTCTTCCTGTTCTATTGTTTACTTAGTTTGCTTTTGTTTTATGTGTGTTTGTTAATATCTGTGAGTTTGCTGTCTTTTTACTGTTCATATTTTTTTATCTTCTTTTCCTTAGATAAGTCCCTTTAACATTTCATATAATAAGGGATTGGTGATGATGAACTCCTTTAACTTGACCTTATCTGAGAAGTGCTTTATCTGCCGTTCCATTCTAGATGACAGCTTCACTGGATAGAGCAATCTTGGATGTAGGTACTTGCCTTTCATAACTTGGAATACTTCTTTCCAGCCCCTTCTTGCCTGTAAGGTCTCTTTTGAGAAATCTGATGGGAACTCCTTTGTAGGTGACTGTCCCCTTATCCCTTGCTGCTTCTAGAATTCTCTCCTTCATTTGCATCTTGGCTAATGTAATGATGATGTGCCTTGGTGTGTTCTTCCTTGGGTCCAACTTCTTTGGGACTCTCTGAGCTTCCTGGACTTTCTGGAATTCTATTTCCTTTACCAGATTGGGGGAGTTCTCCTTTATTATTTGTTCAGATAAGTTTTCCACTTGTTGCTCTTCCTCTTCCCCTTCTGGTACCCTATAATTTGGATGTTGGGACATTGAAAGATGTCCTGGAGGTTCCTAAGCCTCTCCTCATTTTTTTAAATTATTGTTTCCTCATTCTTTTCTTATTGGATGTTTCTTTCTTCCTTTTGGCCCACTCCATTGATTTGAGTCCCAGTTTTCCTCCCATCTCTATTGGTTCCCTGTGCATTTTCCTTCATTTCACTTATTGTAGCCTTCATTTGGTCATCTAATTTGTGACCAAAATCAACCAATTCTGTGAGTATGCTGATCACCAGGGCTTTGAACTATGCATCTGATAGTTTGGCTATCTCTTGGTCACTTGGATGAATTGGCTCTGGAGCTTTGATCTGTTCTCCCATTTGAGGCATTTTTGGGTTTTTTTGTTTGTTTGTTTGTTTTGTTTTGTTTTCGGTCCGGTCACGTTGTTACGTAGTGAGGGTCAGAGCCTTAGGTGTTCACCGGGGTGGGACAGCCCAGTTGCTGGGTTGTGACGCTATATGTGGGGGTGGGACCTCAGTGTTTTGGGGTTTTATTTCCTGGCACTGAGGCCCTGAGTTGCGAATTCTGTCTTACTCCCCATTTTCACATTGATTATCTGCATGCAAATGTGGGACCGCCTGGTCAGCCAGCCACCTTGAGCCTGGGGTCCACTAGCCACCACTTGTGCTCCTGGGGCCTGCTAGCCACTGCCTGCTGGCCTGGGTCCACCAACCTCCGCTTTTTTTTGCCGCAACTCTACTCCTCTTACCGGTCTGGATAAATGGTTGTCGGACCTCCATACAGTTCAATTTTCTCTCAGTTCTGGTTGTTTTCTTGTTTCTAAATCCTTGTTGTCCTTCATTTTGGTTGTGTGAGGAGGCACGGTGTATCCACCTATGCCTCCATCTTGGCCAGAAGTCCCATTAATTTATTCTTGAATCTTTATTAATTCTTATGCTCACTTTATTTATTTTGTTGTCCTTTTCAAAATTCTTAAGTTAAATGCTTATATCAATTTTGTTTCTCTCTTTTTCTGTGTGTAACCATTTAAGGCTGTATCTCCTTTAGGTACTAATTAGCCAGGCCATGTAGCTTCTAATACACAAACATTTTATTATTATTTTCTGGATGTTCTGCAATTTTGATTCATATCTTGTTTTTGAATTGAGGTGATTAAAGCAAATCTTAATTTCTAGAGGTAAAGGTTTTCCTTTTCAGGAGTGTGTTAATTGCTAGTGTTCATATATTATGATCAAAGGATGTTGTTTTTATAATTTTTACTCATTTAATTTATTGTCTGTCAATTTTTGGCACTAGTTCAAGGGCATTTGAAAAGAAAATATATTCTATATTTTTATGGCATAAAATTTTACACAAATATGTGTACATATATAAAACATAAGAACATTAATATTGATGTTAATATATGTATGTTAATTAGGTCTGCTTAATTAATATCTTATTAAAGTATTCTATGTTCTTACATGCTGGATTTTACTTTTAAATATTTTTAGAATTCTTTGGAGTAGTAGTAATAAAAGTATTAGTAGTAATAGTACTAATGGTGGTAGCTAACGTTTGATGGGAGATTTAAAAACATTTATTGCTAATGACATTTACATTTTAAATGCATTGAATATTTTTTGTTTTTTTCCAACTTTACTGAGATATAATTGTCTTACAACATTGTGTAAGCTTAAGGCATACAACATATTGATTTAATACACTTAGACACATTTGATTTTATACACTTGATGATTATATACATATACCCATATAATGACTACCAATATATCATTAGCTAACACCTCCATCCTGTCACATAATTATCATCTTTTTTTAAGGACAGAATATTTAAGATCTATTCTCTTAGCAACTTTCAAATATATAATGCAGTAGCATTATTAGCTCTAGTCTCCATGTCATACATTACATCCTCAGAACTCATTCATCTTATAACTGGAAGTTTGTGCTCTCTGACCAACATCTCATTTCCCCTAATTCCCAGCCCCTGGTAACCACCATTCTACTTTTAATGTCTATAAATTCAGCTTTTCTAGATTCTACATATGGTGGTATCATATGGCACCTGTTTTTTTTCTGTCTGGCCTTCTTCATTTAGCATAATGCCCTCTGATTTCATCCAAGTTGGCGTAAATAGCAGGATTTCCTTCTCTCTCATGGCTGAATAAAATTCCATTATATGTATATATGACATCTTCTTTATCAAGTCACCTGTTGACAGTTTGTTTTTCTATCTGGACTATTGTGAATGATGCTGCAGAGAACATGGAAGGGGCCGCAGATATTTCTTCAATAACTGGTTCCATTTCCTTTGGATGTATATCCAGAAGTTGAATTGCTAGATCATAAGGTACTTCTATTCATAGTTTTTTCAGGAAACTCCATACTGCTTTCCACAGTGGCTGCACCAATTTACATTCTCACCACAGTGCACAAGGGTTCCCCTTTCTCCACATCCTTACCAGCAGTTTTTATCACCTGTCTTTTGGGTAACAGCTATTTGGAGAGTTGAGGTGATATCTCATCAGGGTTTTGATTTACATTCCCATGGTGATTTTCTCCCAGGTGGTAGGTTGCCTTTTCATTCTGCTGGTTATTTATCTTGCTCTACAGAAGCATTTTAGATTGTCATGGTCCACTGACTTATTTTTACTTTTGTTACTTGTGATTTCAGTGTCATATCCAGAAAATAACTGCCAAGACCAACATCAAAGAGCTTTCTTCTTATGTTTTCTTCTAGGAGTCTTAGAGCTTCAGATCTTATTTTTAAGTCTAATCCATTTTGAGGTAATTTTATGAATGGTGTAAGTAAAATAGGGATCAAATTTTAATTCTGCATATGTTAGGTGAAGACTAATATTTATTGAGTGCTTACTATGTACCAGATAATGTTCTAAGATTTTAGCTGGATTATCTCATTCTCCTACCCTTGTTAAAACCCTTATCTTTCACCTGAACTACAACAATAGACTCCTAAATTGTTTCCCAACTTGTCTATGTCCCACTCAAATTTTAGTTGTGCTCTGAAAACTTCAACCCATTTTATTCAGGTCACACTCCACCAATTGAAATTCACTGAGGGTAGGGCCCAGGAAACCTCACTTTTACAAAACATGGATTATCATTATGCAGACTAAGTTTTAGAATCATCAGCCTACAAAAAAAAATCATGACCTCTTTTAGGAATGTCAAAGTATTCCATTTTTAAAAGAAAAGTATATAGTTATAATTATTTAACTAATAAGTTAATATTGGGTAATATTACTTGGGTAATAAATTCATATTATATGAATAACATATAATACAGACATGCAGAGGAGACAATGAAATCCCCATTCTCCACTGCTCAACTCTCATCCCCCTCCCCAAAGATGACTAATGTCAATATTTGTGGGCAAACATTCATTCCCCTTTCCATTTGTTTAGACCTATGTAAGTGAACTTATACGCAAATACTATAACATGTGCCTATTAAAATTGAAGAGAAGTCTGTCCTTGCTCTGTTTAATGGCTGTATAACATCGCATGTGTGGTGGTATGATAATTTTTAAAGCCTTTGATGTTTAGGTTGTTTCCAATTTTTCACTTACTATAAACAGTGCTGCAATAAACATTCTTGTGCATATGCCCAAAGTTTTTCTTTACAGTTAATTCATAGATATTAAACTGCTCATTTAAAGCATAGATAGGTATATCGATCAGGAATCGTCAGACTACAAGTGATGGAAAACTGAGACCAGTGTATGTGAAGACACAACTTACTGCCTGGTTTAAGTCAAACTCCAGAGAAAGAACTTGCTTTAAAAGAGGCTTGATCCAATGGATCCCATTTCTTCCCATCTTTCTCTCCTGTCTTCCCTAATATTCACTTCTTGCTAAGAATAATTCACCTCCCTCATCCCAGTTAGCTGCCAATAGCTGCTAGAGAAATGCTTTTCTATTTACCTCCAGCAAAAAAGGACGGAAGGCTTTTGCCCCGAATGCTAAGCAAAACTCCTGAGATTCTCTATGATTTGATTAGCTTACGTCATACGTCATAGTTAGGTCATACATCTGCTTCTGCATCATTAATCATTGTCGCTAGAGAGATAGAATGTCCTCTCTGGCTTAAGTCATATGTCACAGCTCTGAAGCTGTAGGTGAAGCCACCTTACCTGGAAGTGCTTTGATTTCCCAAACAGAAATCACAGATGGTTGGGATGAATGTCTACTGGAGTGAATCATTTATTGGGATAGGTCAATGTCAAATTGTCTTCCAAAAGTTTACGCTACCATCGACCACGTAGCAAAGTGGCTGTTTCTCAATATGCCGCCAAAATTTTCTATTATTTATATTTTATACATATTTACCTAATGTTGATGACCATCTCTTTGTGTGTTTATAGGCCTTTTATAGTTCTCCTATAAATCACCTATTTATGAGCTCCACCTATATTTCTATGTTTGAATGATTTATAGAAGCTCTGTATACATTCTAGACAATAATCAGTCATCCATTAAATATGCTGCAAATGGTTTTCTCTGTATGTTACTTGTCTTTTAACTTTATCATGACTTGCAGTGTGCAGAGATATTTTTAATTTTTATGAGGTTATATCTGTCAATCCTCTTCTTTTATAGCTTCTCATATTTATGTCTTATTTAATGAGGTCTTTTCCACCTCCTTATAAGAATGTATCCAATATGTTCTCCAAATATTTTTATAATTTCTTTTACATTCAGCTGCTTGACTCATCTGAAGTTTATTTTTATAGATGGTTAAGGTAATAGCTTTTTACTTTTTTCTGAATCAATAACTAATTTTCCCAACACTATTTATTGCATAGTTTATGCATTCCCCCATGGATCTGAAGTCCTACCTTTATTGCAACCTAAATTTCTACAGATGATACATGAGTCTGTTCTGATCTCTCTGCTGCACTGATTTCCAGTCCAGTCCACCACACTGTTTTGACCATGTCTGTAGCTCACACTGGTACCATCTGTTTTCACATTGCTTAACAACAGTGCCTATAGGATATACCCAAAACCTAACTCTTTGCAATGAGATATAAGACTCTCTAAGATGTGAGCTTCATGTATTTCTCTAGCTTCCTCACCCATTATCTAGCCCCTTGCCTGTTAGATTTTAGTAAAGCCAGATGTAGAGAATTCCAAACAGACATGATTCCTGAGCACAGCTTGGTTCTTTTTCTTTCCTCCTCCTGGAACTTCCTGCCATCCTTCCTAACCTTATTGACTCTTCCTCATCCTTTAGAACTCAGCTCAAATTACTTACTTACCTTCCTGAATCCCTTGGTAGGCTTCTTTCCCCTCTTCTGTTCTCCAATTATGCCATCTACTTCTATTAGACAGAGAAAACCTCTTCATCCTTGTCTTTCCTACCAGTTTCCCTATTGCAAAGCTGATGTTTATTCTTCTTTATACTTCTAGCACATAGTACAGTCCTTGTACATAAGAAATGCTCAAAAATATTTGTTGAATTGAACTACATTCTTCTTTGTTTTCATTTTATTATGAATTATATTCTATAAAGGCACACCTCTGTCAGTGGAATAAATTAGTCTTCTCAAAGATTAAATTTGCAAGACAAATTTATTTTTTTTAATTCTTATCAGCTCCAAAAAATACCTTATAGCTGAGAAAATTTCCTTTTTGCCAACATCTGCTAGAGAAATAGGCTATAGACAGAGCTCTAGCTTAAGTATCTGATAAATGAAAGCAAATACTTTATTAGCTCCACATCAAAATTGTTGTAATTCATGTTGCTCTTATTAAATTGAATTTACTTCCTCCTACATACATCTCTTAAAGTTGACTATGTGAAATTCACCGCCTAGAAATACTGAGAAATGCTAAAACTCTAACCAATCATTGATTATTTGCTAAGATTCACATATATGGTGCAACTATATCAGGGACTTGCGAAACAAAAATAAATGTCATTGTCCATAAGGAAAGAAACCCATGTGAGCAATAAAAGCTAACATGACACTAATGCCAGGCTAAAATTATATAGAGGGTTCAGTGAGCATAAAGAATCCTTCCTTTTGTTATATAACTAGACCAGAAAAGTAGATTGTAATTACTTTTCATAGTATTCTAAAAAACCAACATTAGTGCTCTTCTCTAACAGAAAGCCCTTATGACATCCAACATTCTCTCCTTGCCTAAAATGCATGTTTTTAAAGAATTTTATCATTGAAGCTTAAATTAAGCTACATTGATACTAGGATTCAGGCACATCTGAAGGACTGATGGGACAAAACTAGAAAAATTTTCTAAGTGTAAGAGAACCAGGAACCTCCTGAGAAGGAAATCCAAAGCAAGGAGGATGGAGACGCAACAGTTTCCTTCCTCCAAGGACAAGAGGTTAAAGTGGGAGGGACAGAGTGACTTGGAGCACAGCAGAGATTCTGTCATTCACATCCTATTATTGCCTCACCTCCATCTGTGCAGCTCCGTTATCAATAGTGTGAATCACTCTCTTTTCCAAGTCATTTCATTACAAGTACCAATGCTCCTCTCCATCCCTTCCAATCTCCCACCCAAGAAGAGGAAGCCTTTTATGGCTGGTCAAGTTCTTTGACCCCAATCTGTTGTGTGACCTTAAACAAAGTACTTAACCTTTTCTGTACCTCAGTTTCCTCATCTGCAGAACAAAATTAATAATAGTACTTAGCCTCCGAGATTAAAAGATCAGTCAAAAAATGTAAGAAAAATTAATCAAAAAGAGATTAAAATATTAATCAAGGATTAAAAGAGTTAATACATAAAGCACTAAGAACAGGACTTAATACATAGTAAGCTCCCAATAAATACCCACTGTTTTTACTACTTTTCCTCTTCTCAGTAAATTTCTCCTCCACGCCTTACTTTCTATTTTTCCTTTCTGTCACTACACAAGGTAAAATGGCCCTGGGGGCTTTTTCTGTTTTCCTGCCACCTCGTCCCTTATCCAAAAAGGCTTGGAATGGGGGCCATGGTAACTCTGCAATAGACTTTAATGGAAACGGATTCTTCTCTTAGATTTTCTTGGCTTATGTTGGTTTTAGGCTTCTGAAGCCACTTTGTGAAGGCAGAAAGCACTCTCCATGGAAGGTAGCCTAGCTTTATCCAGGTGCTGCGTCATAAGCTCTACACCAAAGGTTTAGCACCAAAACAACAGGAGACTTAAAGAAAAAGTACTTTGCCTATTTAATTACCCTTTGCCTGCATACTTGTACAGGAGAGGGAGCAGATAAAGGGAGGGTCCAGTGTTTGTGAGTTTCCCAGTCTACTATCAGCAAAATCTCTCACCTGCCATCCTCAACAATCCTGATGAAATCATCAATAGGAAGAAAAAAATACTTCATGGTATTTAGAAACAACCTGGTTTTATCTATGATTACTGATTAAAAGAAATATTGGTAGAACTCTCTTGGTAACTATGTATTAAATTGTATTTTTAATGCAATTTATGTTTTTCAACCATGTTTAATCAACTCCTCTCTATACTAGACACTGCAAATCCCAATATATTGTTTTCTGAATTGGGAAGTAAGCAAAACATAGACTAGTTACTTCAAATATTCTATTCCAATGAAAAAGCTGGATTTATGTTGGCCACCTATCCCAATGGTTCCAGTATCATTTAGGGGCATAGGTGAAAGTACCCATCGAAGGTACGGGTACCGAGCGGCTCCAAGGGAGCCACATGCTGCCCCATGCAGTCAGTGAGCAGGCATCGAGGATACAGGGAGACATCGCTTCTCCACGTCCAGGACTTTGCATTATAGGATAGGATAAGATAAGATAGAATATTTAAACAGGTCATTAGGAAGCCATATGGCATATCGATACATACTACAGGGACTAGAACAGCACCTGACATGTCCACTATGTGTGCAATGGGTGAATGCATCACAGAAGTACATTACGTACACGAAATAAAGTAAGCACAGGGCAAGCAGCGAATGACTCCAGTAGGACATGGGGAGGATTAGAAAGATATCTGAGTATAAAGGCCAGAGGCGCTCAGGAGCAGAAGAGTGAGGTGGGGTGTAATTACTTTAGGGGAGCAAGCACATCCAAAAAGACAGAGAAGATTTAAATAATGTGATTTATACAGAAAATGACTGGTCTTTCAGTAACATTAAAGAAAAAATGTGCAAGAGGCATATGATGAAAGCTGAGCTAATGAGACAAGAAGCGGGTAGGGGAAGAGGGAAAAGAAAGAGGAAGAGAAGGAAGAAGATGAGAAAAATCCAAGCATTATCTGAGCATTTTCATATATTATCTCATATAAGTATCATAAATTATTATCAGATAGCTATTAATGATTTTCCATTTTACAGATGAAAAACGAAGGCAAAGAAAGGTAAAGTAAATTGTTCAAGAAGAAGAAAATTAGTTGACGGCATGATTGTTTGGCTTCTGAAATTTCATCTTTAGCAGCATCCTTTTTTGCTATTTTTTTTTTACTGAAGTACAGTTGACATATAACATAAGCATTTGATACTTGTACATAACTGTGGAATGATCACCACAGTCAGTCCAGTCGACATCCATCAGCATACATGGTTACAGAATCTTTTTTCTTGCATGAGAACTTTTAAGAGGACCTCTCTTCGCAACTTTTAAATATGCGATACAGTGTTAGTAACTATAGTCATCATGCTGTGCATCGCATCCCCATGACTTATTTATTTTGTAACTGGAAGTTTGCACCTTTTGGACCCTTTAGCGATGTATTTTTAACATGTATTTTTCTAGCACTTTAGGATGATTTTTCAGAGTATCTTGTCAAATTGCTGGATATAAATTTATGATCAAAGTTTAAAGGCTGCATTGCAGAAGTGGGATTTGTTGCTCTTTTTTCGTGAATTATTAATTTTTCCCTCTCAACTAGGTTCTTCCTGTCCATGAGAAATACACGATAATGTTTCCTTCCTTAAAATAAAGTTTATTGACCCCCTATAGTGAATAGTGAATGTTGTGGTTCCTTTCCTCAATCCCTTTTTTTCTCTCTTTTTTTTTTTTTTTTTTTTTTTTTTTTTTTTTTTTTTTTTTTTTTTTTTTTTTTTTTTTTTTTTGCCAAGTTGATGGACGCATCTCCAGCTGCTATGTAGACTGCTGATAGCTAAAGCTGCCCTTGTTTTCAGAGCCTTGCCCTGGGCCAAATGGAAGCTGCCTTGCCCAAAAGGTCATACATCCTCCACTGGGAACAGCTCAGCAAAACTCCGTGAAATAGTCGTCTAAACTTGCGGTCTCACACTCTTCAATTTCTGTTCTCTCTTGAGCCCGTACTAATAAAATTTTCATGCTTACCACTTCAAAACAGCTCTTGGCTACAAATGATCTCCACATTCCTAACCCAGAATGCCAGTGTTCAGTACCCATCGTAGCTATCTCACATGATTAGCTATCTTTGACGAAACTGATTATTCCCTCCTTGGAACGCTGTCTTCTCTTTGCTTCCAGGACACCACTCTCTCTTGCTCTCCACCTTCACTCCTCCTTTCCCTCGTTTGCTACTCCCTCCTCTGCAATCTGATCTCTATACTATTTGGGAGTTTCCTCAGGGCTTGGTCCTTGAACTTCTTCCTTCTTGGTCTATATTCACTCCTTGGGGTACCACCCAGTCTCAAGACTAACGCTTCCAAACGTACATCTCTAATCCTGACTTCTTTCCAAACCCGAGTCATACATCCAGGTGCCTATTCAATATATGCATTTGGATGTCTATAGGCACCTCAAATTTAACATGTTCAAAGTCAAAGTTACAATTCATGACTCACACCCCTGCCCAGATACACTTCTTTTCTCACCCCTCCCCCACTTTCCCCAAAGAAGTAAATGTCAATTCTTCTCCATTTGCTTAGGCCATAAACAATGTAGTCATTTTTTTTTATTTCTCTCTTTCTCTTACACTCCACACATAGAATCTGTGAAGAAATTCAATCAGCTCAGCCTTTTAAAGTACATCACAAATTAACCCTTTTCCAGTGTCTATTGCTGTTAATCCTAATCCATTACACCACCATATTGTGCCTTAATTATTGAAATATCATCCTAATTACGCCTTTCCCTCTGCCCCCATAACTGATAGCCTATTGGTCACAGAGCACCCAGAATGATCTTTTTAAAATTTAGGTCACAAAAAAAAAACCAGATCACATCATACCTATCCCTAGATCCCTCCAACAGCATAGTGTAGTCACTCAGAGCGTGGACTCTGAGCAAGTTCGGCTCAAATCCCACCTCCCTCTCTGTGCCCCTCTTCCTCAGGTCTCTCATCTGCAAAATGGGTATGATAATAATACCAATACCTCAGGTTATTTTTAGGGTTAAGTGAGTTTTTATTCACATAGTACTCAGAGCCTGACACTACATGATTATTTAACAAATTAAATAATGTCCCAACTTGCTCAGAACAAAAGTATACATCTTGTTTTCTCTTTTCCCGCATTCACTCTCCTCCAGCCAACTTAGCCTCCTTACCTTGGAAGGGAGATCTGAACAATGAACACTGCAAGCCTGCCCCCACCCCTGCTATTGCTCCAAGTATACCGTGCCTTCACCTCCTTTCAGGGCACGGCTTGAAACCCGCATAACCAATGAAGTTTTCACTGGATGTAAACAAAAATCAACCCTTGTCCTCTGACACCCCTTTTTCACCTTTCCCTACTTTATTTTTTCTCTACATTGCTCATCACTTCCTAACCTATTATGAATTTTCTTGTCTTTTTTATTGCCTCCCCCTCCAATTGTGTATACGGTCTTGAATGTGGGAGGGGTTCTTTTTTCTGTTTTGCTCACAGCTGTGTCCTGAATGCCTAGAATAATACATGTTTCAATGAATATTTACTGAATGAATGAATTAATGAATTAAAGGACAATAAGGAAGCTCAATATTTCATGGTAAGATGAATGACATATGATTAAGGAAAGTGGTCATTGGGATTGAAGGCATGAAGTGGCACAATCATACAGACACCAGAAACAGGACCAGCAATATGGGGTAGGAAAGAGAAGGAATGAGGGAAATTATTTTGAAATGTTCTCCAAGGTGAAAGGCAAAATAAGATGGTGATGGTCAAAAGCAAAATAGAAAACCCAAGGCAGGGAATTCAAGGGACAATACAGCAAATATACATTATAAGAAGCAGACGAACATCCATCCATGTGGCCAGCAGGCAGTTGGAAATTCGACTTTATTAATGAGAGAGATCAGCTCTGGAACTGTGATTTTAAAAGTTACCAGGATAGATTGTCATCCGATGCCAAAGGATCGAAGTTGTCCAAGGGAAGGCAGTATGATCAAGAAAAACAGAAGAAGAGAAAACTTGAAGAACAGCTGTATACTATGTGTGCAGATAACAGAGAAACTAGTGAAAGAGACTGGTAGGACAAAAACACAAACAAGAATGTCCTAAAAAGTACTGCAATGCATGGAAAACAACAGCAACTGCTGAAATGGTGTAAACTGTATAAGCCAGAAACTTTTTCAATCACATCAAAAATCACTAAAATAGAAATGGCAGGATATAGGATTTTCATGCCTTCTGAAAATGTGAACGAATAGGGCACTTGTGCCTGTCAGTCTAGAAACAAAGAGATCATCTGAGCTCCTCCCCCGTCTGCCAGGTCAGCTCAGCCCCTGATGCATTTTTTAAGACTCATGGGATCTCTGTACATTCCATACAACCAGTTATACTTTCATTATCTCATCACCCTTTGCCTTGGCTTTCAAGACTTGCCTCTGCAACAGTGTCCTTGTGGTTTTACATGCTCTCATTTCATTAACCCTTCCTTGTTCCAGAAATGTAATTATTTTGTTCTCTGTGTGTTATTAGCAACATTTCAGGACTGAACACCTCTTTCTGCCTCTTCCACCTCTGGACATAAGAAATTATCTTCTCACCCTAAGAAGGTCTCCAACAATAAGTAATTCATGATGTCTAACTACTCACATATTTTGCAGCTAACGAGCTCTTTTAAACAAGGATGGAAATGGTAATTATTTATCTTGGGAGCCCGGTCAAGGTTATTGTTAAATCATTGCCATGCTGTTAAATTGAACTAAAAGGTTCTTCCCTTTTCCGCTATTGATTGCATGGGTGAATTACCACCTCCCAAAAAAAACTTTCCATTGTATTATTTGCTAATTCAATGTCAATGCAATATATGTTAAGTGGAATGTAAATAACTTATATCATATTTGTAATTGTAGTAGATACACAAATTTGAAATTTATAGCAATGTTCTCAAGCAATATAATACAGATGAATAAATGAAATTTTCTAATGTAATACTCAGTGTTCATAAATATGCCAACCTGAAATTTACAAGCAATGTACAAATTTGGTAAGGAAGTCAGTAGATGCTGGGCATTAATACTATTTCTCAGGGAAAGGGTCTATCTTGTGTGGCAATAAATGTACTTCTGTCCTAATAAGAAAAGTTGTACTATGGTGAAAAAAAGACCACACCATTTACAGTCACTATGTTTCAATACCCTTGTTGTTGAGTGCACAGGTTGGGTGAAATAGACATAGAAACATATTTACTTCTTTTTTAGAGTTTCCAGATCTGTCCTAAAAATTTCCTATCACTTTACCCATTGTAGATTTAATTTAATGGAATGATGAACATCTACCAAGATGGGAGAGAGTGTGAGAATGAGCACAAGAAGGAAAACAAATTATCGGTATAAGGAATAAAATCAAGAATTTTGCCACACCATCCTGCATACACTAAGGATAATATTATGAACAATAATACTATGCCAATAAGTTTGACAATTTAAGTGAAAGGTAAAAATTCTTTGAGAAAATTTTCTAAAATCAAACAAAAACAAATACAAAATCTTAATAGCTCACTATTTATTTTTAAAAATTGAAGTTGTCACTTAAAACCTTCTCACAAAGAAAACTCAAGACCCATATGACTTCAGTGGTAAACTCTATGAAAATTTAAGGAAGGACTAATACCGAACTTAAACCTGCCTCTTTCAGAAAATCTAAGAGTGAACACTCCTTTCATTTTATAAGCTCAATATGCTGATGCCAAACCTGACAAGAGCACTACAAGGAAACCAATATAGCTCAAATCCCATACAAAACTTATCAACAGTGTAACTACAAATCAAATCTAGTAATATATAAATATAAAATAAAACATGACCAGTGACCACTGGAGTTGGTCCCAATAAGGTAAGGTTAATTCATCAATCAATGTAATTCATTACATTATTAGAATTTAAAAGTTACATGATAACCTCTATAGATGTAGGAAATTGTTAAAAATTAATACCCATACTAATAAGAAAATGAGCCCTGGCTGGTGTGGCTCAGTGGATTGAACACTGGCCTGCAAGCCAAAGGGTCGCTGGTTCAATTCCCAGCCAGGGTACATGCCTGGGTTTAGGGCCAGGTCCCCAGTAGGGGGCGCAGAAGCAACCACACATTGATGCTTCTCTCCCTTTTTCTCCCTCCCTTTCTCTAAAAATAAAAAAATAAAATCTTTCCCCAAAAATGAATGCTTTCTTCTAAAACACAAAACAAGGGTATCTGCTCTTCCCACTTCTATTCCTAGATTAGAAGGTTCTAGATTGAAAAAATAAAGCAAGCAAAAGAAATGAAAATCATATAGCTTGCAAATAAAAATAGAAAGCTGTATGTGTTATCAGACAACTTGTTTGCATACATAGAAAATCTCAAGGAATCTATGTACCCTTAGAACTAACAAGTAAGCTTAGGAGAGTCTCAAGACACAATATCAATATACAAATATCAATTGTATTTTTATATAAAAGCAACAGATAATTGAAAATTTATTAAAGAATACTGTTAGTAGTAGCATCAAAATATACAATGGTTAAGAATACATTTAAATGTGCAATATTTTTACACTGAAAGCTACACATAATTTCAAAGAAAAATTGTTAAAAAATAAGTTAGTATAGAGATATAATGTTCTGTGGAACTGAAAACATATCGTTAAGATGTTAATTCCATGCAAATTCATCTATATATTCAATGCAATTCTAATCCAAACCCCAGCAGGTTTTATAGACATTTACAAGCTGATTCTAAAATTTATATGAAAGACTTCCAGTCAAGATAGAAGCGTAGGTAGACATGCTTTGCCTCCTCACACAACCATAGAAATAACTACAACTAGATCTCAAAACAAATAACATCCATAACTATCAGAAAACTGAGTTATATGGAAGTCCAATAACCAAGGGTTTAAAGAAGTCACATTCATCCAGACGGGTAGGAGGGGTGGAGTCACAGAAACAAGCAGAGAGGCGTGGAGATGGGGTGTGATGCAGAAAGGTGGCTGAAGCAGTGGAACAGATAATCCTACATTCAAGTATGGTGGATAAAAATCTGGAGGGATACTTGGGAACAAGCAATCCCTGCCCCAGGCCAGACCACAGAGCCCAGGGTTCCAGTGATAGGAAGATAAATCCCCATAACTTCTGGCTGTAAAAACCAGTGGGGGTTGGGATAGTGGAAGAAACCACCAAATTTTCAGGAGATTCTCTTCAAAGGGCCAACATGGACTTAGGATGTAAGCAAATCTACCCACTATGGGCAACAGCTGGAAGGGCTTTGGTTGTATATGGGATGTGAGTGAAGTAACTAGAAATAGGGTGAGTGTTGGGCAAACCTGCAGAAGCCAGTCAGCAGCATTGTCCCCTCTCCAAGCTCTCCCTCCACCCAGAGCCACAAAGTGGTGAAGCGGGTTGCCCTACCCTGGTGATTACCTAAGGCTCCACCCCACACAATTTACAGGTGCCTTTTCTACAATAAGCCATGCTACCTAGTAGCCATGCTACTAAGGGAGTCAAAGCAGCTCTACCTAGTACACAGAAACAAATCTAGGATGACTGCCAAATTGAGGAGACAAATAAATATGGCCAAAATGAAAGAACAGAACAAAACCCCAGAAAAAAGAACTAAATGAAATGGAGATAGCCAACCTATCAGATGCAGAGTTCAAAACAAGGTAATCAGGATGGTCAAAGAACTCATTCAGTATGGCAACAACATAAAGGAAGAAATGAAGGTTACATGAAGTGAAAAAAGAAAAAGAAAAATTTACAGGGAACCCTTAGTGAAGGGGAGGAAGCTGGGATTCAGATCAAAGATTTGGAACATAAAGAAGAAGTAAGCATTCAACTAAAACAGCAGGAAGAAAACAGAATTTTAAAAAATCAAGGATAGTATAAGGACCCTCTGGGACATCTCCAAATGTACCAACATCCAAATCATGGGGATGTCAGAAGGAGAAGAGGAAGAACAAGAAATGGAAAACTATTTGAAAAAAAAAATAATGAAAGAAAACTTCCCTAATTTGGCAAAGGAAATAGACATGCAAGTCCAAGAAGCAGACAGAGTCCCAAATAAGTTGGATCCAAAGAGGATCACACCAAGACACATCATAATTAAAATGCATAATTAAAGATTAAAGATAAAGAGAGAACCCTAAAAGCAGCAAGAGAAAAGCAGACTCTCAGCTGATTTCTCAAAAGAAACTTTGCAGGCTAGAAGGGACTGGCAAGAAGTATTCAAGTGATGAAAAGCAAGGACCTACAATCTAAATTACTCTATTCAACAAAGCTATCATTTAAAATGGAAAGGCAGATAAACTGCTTCCCAGACAAGGTAAAGCAAAGGAGCCACACCAAGCCATTATTACATGAAATGTTAAAGGGACTTATTTAAGAACAAGATCAAAACTATGAACATGAAAATGACAACAGATTCACAACTATCAACATCTGAATCTTAAAAAACAAACTAAGCAAACTGCCAGAAGAGGAACAGAATCACAAATAAGAAGATCATTTGGAGAGTTATCAGTTGAGAGGTGGGGGAGAATGAAGAAAAAGGTGTAGGGATTTAGAAGCATAATTAGGAGATACAAGACAGACAGGCAGATGTTAAGAATAGTATAGGCAATGGAGAAACCAAATAATTTCTATGCAAGACCCATGGACATGAACTAAGGGGGTGATTTCTGGAGGGCAGGGGTTACTGGGTGGAGGAGGACAAGGGGGAGAAAACTGGGACAACTGTAATATCATGATCAATAAAATATATTTAAAAAATAAAATGTATATGGAAATTCACAAAACAGGATATTATTATCTTAAAAAAGAAGGATTTAGACTACCTGATTTCAAGACTTATTATAAATTTATAGTAATAAAAGGGGATGTTGTACTGAGAATAGACAAACAGATCAGTGGAACAAAATAGACTCTAGAAATAGACCTACACATGTAAAGTCAGTTGATTTTCAATAAGGGTACCAAGGAAATTTAATAAAGAATGAATAGCCTTTCAACAAATGTAGCTGGAACAACTGAATATAGATTGTATTACATAGACAGATGATAGATGATGATGATGATGATAGATGATTGATTGAAAGATAGATACAAAGAAAGAACATAAATAATATCAATTCTTATCTTCTGCTACACAGATAAATTTAAAATGGACAATAGATCTAAACATAAAAGAGAATGTTACCATCTGGATTTCGCTAGATATTGAGAGGGGAGCAAAAGAGACTAGATGCTGAGCTTAATAAACTGGGAAGTAGGAGCCTGTTTGCTTCACCAGGAAATTAAGGTACACCTTTTCACATTTCAAGTGACCATGGCTTTGCTCCACCAAAGAGATTAACACTCCTCTCTTCCCCGCTCTGGTACCAGACTGTTGGGGGCACCAGGTGAGGCCTGTCAGTGTAAGTGGGGGATGGACCATATCCAAAGCCCCAAAAAACTTGGGAAGTTGATTAGTCATTTTGAGAAAGCACCTGGTCTGTCCCAAACCCAAGCTCTTAATTATAACCCCCCAGGGAACAAAGAAGCTCTCCCTCTTGCTCATGACCCACACTCACATGTTGCACTCACCTATTCTCTCCATGGACACGTGGCCTCAGCAGCCATGTGGCTCATGGCCTTCAGGAGGGAGCTTGAACACTGAAGCCCAGCAATGGACTACAGGTGGAAACACAACTAAGCTAGCCTGATGCTGAACTAAACTCTACCTAATATGGAGCATAAACTCTGCGCAGTGGCCTTCCTCCTGGTCCTCCTGACTTTTTACATGGCAAGACAGACAGAGATGTGACATCTGGGGGGGTAGGGGCTCCTTAATTGTACATCATCAATAACCCATTCCACAGAACCACATCCTCTCATGCAGGTCTCAGGAAATTCTTTTCCTTCAGACACTGTAAGAACCTCATTTTCACCAATGAAAATAACACTATAAATCTTTCAGAAGACAACATAGGCAAAACCTTTCATACTCTTGGGGTCTATAAAGATTTCTAAGAGAATACAAAAAACATAAATCATAAAAGAAATAAGTGGCAGGCCTGGCTGGTGTGGCTCATTGGATTGAGTGCCAGTCTGCGAACCAAAGGGTCTCCAGTTATATTCCCAGTCAGGGCACATGCCTGGGTTGTGAGCCAGTTCCCAGTAGAGGCACAAGAGAGGCAACTACACATTAATGTTTCTTTCCCTCCCTCACCCTCTGTCTAAAAATAAATAAATAAAATATTTTTAGAAAAAAAGAAATAAGTGGCAAATTGGAGTTCACCAAAATTAAAAACTTGTTCTTTGACACTAATGAGAAAATGAAAAAGCAAGCCACAGGCTTGCATTACAACTATCTGACAAAGACTGGATCCTGAATATATAAAAGCACTCCTATAAATCAACAATAAAAGGACAAACAACCAAACAAAATACATGGGCAAATGGCAGATATTTCAAAAAAAAAACTATATAATTGGCTGATAGTGCATACTCAACATTTATGGAAATCAAACTAAAACCACAATTATATATCATTTCACACTCAGGTGCTTCAAACTAGGAAAACATAATATCACATGTTGGTGAGGATGTGCAGCTACTAAAATCCTCCTCCTTTGCTGGTGGGAGTATACAGTGGTACCACTACTTTGGAAAATACTTGGACACATTTTTAGGAAGATAAACACATGCTTACTGTATGGTCTGGCAATTCCACTCTTAGATATTTGACACCCAAGAGAAATGAAAATATATGTTCACAAAAAAATGCATGTTTAGGCAGTTATATTTTCAATGGTTCCTCCTTGGAAACAACCCAAATATCCATCAACAGGTGAAAAATAAATTGTGGTATATTCATAATGATGAAATGCTATTCAGCAGTAAAAAAGGAGCAAAACGCTGGACCACACAACAACACAGAGGAAGTCCATGACTAGGCAATCCAGTCCCAGGTACAGACCCAGCAGCGCATACCTTGGTAGTACACATGTCAAAATGCAGTGCAGGAATCTTTGTACCAATATACATCATAACAGCCAAAAACTGGAATTAACTTAACTGAACTTTGAGGCTAGAATGAGTAAATGGTGATATATTAGTTTAACGAAAAAGTGTAAAAGGTTATAGGCAGCAATATAAGTGAATCTCACAGCACAGTGTTGATGGAAAGCAGCCTTTATATGATTCTGTTTCTATAAAATTCAAGAACAGACAAAGCTAAACGTGTGGTGGTTGAAGTTAAAATAGTGCTTCTAGCTGGGAGGTGGTCCAGGGGGCGCTTCTGAGTGCTGTGAATGTCCTCTCCCTGCACCTGGGTCCTGAGTCCATCAGTGCATTTACTTTTTAAAAAGTTGCCAAGATGTACACATAGGATTTTTTTCACTTTATAGTATGTATAATATTTTTCAACAACAAAAAAGAGTAAAATTTTTGAAAACCACATATTTTTACTATCCTATTTTTGCCCATGGAAAACGTTATAGCAAATATCAGAGGAGCACAGGAGTCCCCATTCTCCAGAGGCACGGTGTGTAAACAGCCAACTTTACCAGGCACACATCAAATAAAAATTAATGCAAGGTGCATTAGTCTCCTGTGGAGGCTCTCACAAATTGTAACAAACTCGATGGCTTTTAACAATGGAAATGGAATCTCCCACCGTTCTGGAGGCCAGAAGACCAAAATCAAGGGGTTCACAGGGCCACACTGCCACCAAAGATCCTAAGTGAAGGTCCTGCCTTGCCTCTTTCCAGGTAGTTCCTGGTGTTCCTTGGTTAGTGACATCACTCCAGTCTCTGCTTGCCTCTTCATGTGGCCTTCTTCCCTGTGTCTCTGTGTGTCTTCCCTTCTTTTTTTAAGGACACCAGTTACTACATTTAGCATCCCCCCCCCACAACCTAGATATAACCATACATCTACAAAGATATATATTTTGTAAATAATAAATAAGGTCATATCCAAGGGTCCACATGGACATGAATTTTGGAAAGGGATACAACTTGACCACTACTTGAGGCAATTTTAAATTTAAATTAAATCTGAATTGTTTGGCCACAGGAATTCAAAAAACTGTGATCATTGTGATCTGAAAAAAGTGAGAGACAGCATCCCTGCTCAGTCAGCCCTTGAGTTCTGCTGTCGAAACTCAGCAAGATTCGGGTGAGCTGGACACAGCATGATCAGGAGATGCGAGGGGAGGGACAGTGGGGCAGGCCTGCCTGACAGGCAGAGTTCTGGGTGAAGAGCGGAAGAAAATAAGATTGAATAAACAGAGTGAAGCCAAGTTATGAGAGTCCTTGAAACCTGGCAGATGAATTTTGATTTGAGCCAATAGGAAATAGAAAAGGACTGTAAATTCTCGGGCAGAGAAGTGACACGGTAAAAGCGGTGTTTCAGGAAGATTACATTGGTGACAGTGTACTCGGAGTGGATTGGAGGTGACAGAGATAGAAAGCTGATATACCTGGTCTTTCTGTTCTGGATGAATCTATGGTAGCCAGAGATAGGAAGTTTAATTTAAAAAAAAGAAAATGCACCACTACAATTTCTCTCCTAAATCTTAATAAAATCCCTAAGCTCATTCTGAAATGGAAAAGTAGCCCAAGTAGCACTGCCTTTGAAAATGCTAATTGTTCCCCAGCTTGAAATTCCTGTCTAGGGAAGAATAGGCTAGAGCTTCCCTCAGCTCCTTGCTACAGTGTCAGCAGCACCCAGGAGCCTGTTGGAAACGCAGAACCTCGGCTGGCTGGGGAATGTGGGAACCACAAATCAGAATCAGCACTTGTCCCCAGACCCCCAGGAGAGTCACACGCCCTTGAACTTCGTATTGAAGTTTGAGATGCACTGCCATGGCAAATTTCTGTTGAACGTTTGTAGTTTGTGAAAATACAGATCTATAACTCTTGAAACTGTGGGGTTAACTTGGAAAAAAAAAAAAAAAAAAAACAACGATGAAGCCAGTGCTTCCTCTGACAAGGCTGTCACATTGAGGCACTCACAAGTCCGGGAGTTGTGGGGCTTGCTCACCCATGTACCCGTCTCATGGGGAATAACTGTTACACGCATGAAATGGAGCATCTGGTTGCCTTGTGAAATGTGTCACTTAGTACACGCAGTTGAAATTGAGACATCTGTTTGTCTCCCCACCATTCCATGGACTCTTGCTCTAAAGTGACACCTTTTTTCTCATTCGAAATGTAGCTTTATACTGCAGTGGCTTCATTGACTTGCTGCGCAAATACGAGAGAAGGAAGTGCCAGATTAGAGCGGATCATGAAAATCAACAAATAATCCGCATACCCAGAGCCATGATGGACCACATGCCTCGGGAGCATGGTTCCAACCCAGCTGAGCAAATTTTTTCCCTCTGGCATTCCATCCCCCAATTGCAAATGCCAGGGGTTACCCCAGGACATCAACAGAGTGGAAAACATCTGGTAAGTGTCCAGGCTGCTGGGAGACATTGAGTTTTCAAGGCCACACAGGAGCAGAGCTTCTCAAACTTTAATACACACACACATATCACCTGGAGAGCTTGTGAAAATGCACATTCTGAATCCGTAGATCTAGGGTGAGCGCTGAGTTCTGCATCTTTTTCTTTCTTTTTACAGTTTGACTGAGGTATAATTGAGAAATGAAAATTATATATGTTTAAATGCACAACTTGCTGTTTTGAGAGAGAGAGAGAGAGAGAGAGAGAGATACACATTGTATAATTATCATCACAATTAAGCTAATTAACATATCTACTTACCTCACATGGTTACTACTATTGGTGTGTGTGTGTGGAGGGGGCGTGAAAACATGTATAATCTACCCTCTTAGCAAATTACAAGCATACAATAGAGGGGTGTTAACTGTAGTCACATTGCTGCACATTTGATCCACAGAAATTACTCACCTTGCATAACTGAAATTGTGTACCTTTTGACTGACATCTCCCCTGATCCCTCTGCATTTCTTATAGGCTCACAGATAATGCCGATGCTGGTGGTCGGAGGACCACACTTTGAGAAGCAAGGGCACTCGTTTGGCAAGGCTGCACCAGACACAGAGAGAAAGCAATAGGAGAAGGGGGTCATGGTAGAAATATCTCTGTGGGAGGGAAGAAATAAAGTCAAAGATAATAAGAGGTATCATCGGATCTTCAATAGAAGAAGAGAAAGGGTAATTTTTAATAAGTTGATTAAAAAATTACAAAGATGAAAATACAAAGTTTTAAATATATTTTAACTGGGTTAGTCTAGTAACGTAGAATCTGGCTGGCAAAACTTCCACTCAAGACATCCATAGCTAGCAACTCTTGATGGGGATTTTCAAATCCCTGGGCCAGCAGGATGATAGGGAAAAAATATTGACTCTGGCAGGCAAGATCTTCCTCACTGATCCTGGACATCTGGTCACTAAATCTTTCAGAAGGGCAGATTAGAGATAGTGAATTGAAAACCCCTCCAACAGAGGCACCAATAGTGCTTTTTAAATGAGTGTGGAAGCTAGCCAATCTCTTGCCACCAGATCTGCAAAACCACATTATATATTCAATCTTGCAAAGAGAAACAAAAGGAGAAATTTTACAGACCACATTTGTAAGACCCTGAAGGCTTACCAGGGCAACAAAAAGAGGGAAATGAAGGCTTATTTGTTCACCCAGAATGCATCATGACTCAACTAGGTCAAGAAGCTTTTGGTAAGGTAATTTCTGCATGGCAACAGGGAATCTCTGCAGCAAGTTTAACATAGAAAACAATCACAGTGTATCTTGAAGATGCTCATGGAGTAATGACTTTCTAAACTGGACATTTGACAATCATCAGAATTGACACTTAGGTTTTTGCAAGGAAGTAAACAAACAACTATACATACTTAGCTCATAATTTTATTTGAGGTTTCATGATATACCTTCACCAGGAAGGAAGGGCCGGCCTAGAATCCACTCATAATTTTTCTTCCTGTAACAATGTGGCAAAAAGGTGGGGTGGGGGGTGACAAGACAACATAAAATCAAAGATCAATCAACTCAGAGAACTCTCTCAATGCCATCACCATCCTGCCACCTAATGTTGTCCCTGTTAGGTAAAGCAAGGGATGGAATTAACTAGCGACACAGTGTAAGCTGTTGGTAAAACTCTATTTTCCAAGGGAAGCAAGGTCTACTTAAATTGAATGCTGACATGAATTTACATGCCTTCTTATAGATTCTGATTTTGCCTTCCCTAATTTAACTTGAAGGTTAACAATAGGCCTTGGCCTATTTTACCTGAAGGAGTAAAGGACCCTGTGTCTGACGCCCCGTCCGTGCCCCTTGCTACCTTGTGGTGATGAGTCAGTGCCTGGGTCTGACACTGGGGTCTGGCCCCTGACCTCACCCCGACTCGCAGTTCCCATGGTGGAACTTGAATAGTGCAAAGGAACAGGAGGAAGCGTGAGCCTCAAACTGTAACCTGTCCCTCCCTTCCATCTGTACCTGGCAGAGACGGTATATGAGACACCAGAGAGTTTGGCCCTCCCTGTCTCGTGACATTCCCATAAACTCAGTTCTTGATTCAAATGTGAAATCAATTAGGAGGCCTGACTCCCAAATCCAAATATCTGATAGTGGAAAGTGGGGGCATCAAGAAACATGCCCACAGTGGAAAAATGTGGAGACCAAGACCGAGACCGCACTCTACTCTCTGGGTTCAGATCCCGTTCTGTCATTTAGCAGCTTTGGAAAGCAGCATTGTACGTGACCTCTCTCAGCTTGTTTTCTCCTTCGTAGAGGTAATGATGCCAATCACAAGTACTTAGGGATCAAATTAAATAAAGCAGCTAACACATGGCCCCTGCTCGGTATAGTTTCCAAAAGGAGGCCGATACAGAAAACAAAAGCAGAAGGATGCTTACAATAGAATTAACAACTGTTCACTTGTTTGTTTTTTTAAGCCGTCTTCATCTTAAGACTTTCTTGTTTAAAAGACAAAGAAAGACCAAAACTTTTCTCTGATATTCTATATCCCTTTGAGACTGTTGTTAATAATTTAGGTCATATATCTAAGGTCTTTATAATTTTTCTTAGCACTTTTAACGTTTTGTTTGAGAATTTTACCAATCCTGGGATCTCTTTGAACACATTTGATGGATTAAAGTAATGGTCATCGCCAGCAGTTAGATGCCCTCTTCCCTAGATGTGACTTAAACTCAACTTCCAAAATGGTAAGGACATTTTTTTCTTTCTTCACCATTTTGCAAAAGTAGGGCATCAGTCCTTTTTTCCTTGCCATAGCCTCACAGGCAGTGAATCACACAGTTCCTCCACCTCCTCGCAGGCGCACAGACAGCACCGAACAGATTGCAAAGGCTGCTCTGGGAGAGGAAACCAGCAAGTCACAGCCTCGTGGCTGAAGGGGGACTCGGCACTCGGGCTGGAGGCAGTGCTTTCCAGAAACTCACCAGACAGGCTGGTTCAGCGACAGAAGCTCCACAGCACGCCTCCAGTGTCCAACACGTGGCATCCCTCAGGCCAGCCTGTTCGCCACACATGCCCTGTTCCCATCTGGCCAGTCTTCACAACAGCTTGGCTGACTTTATGCCTGATATCTGGGGCCTTCCTGCTAGGGGCCCTGGTACTTTATTTAGAGCCATTTCTTCCCACTAAGGAGTTAATTGTATGTGTTTTCAACAATACAACCATCTGGGCATCTGATGCCAGGCACCAAGTCATTAGTGGACAAGTTGCAAAATATCCACAGATAGTTAATAAATATTTCTTGAATGAATAAATGAGGTCCATCAACTCCAATTTGCCCACTCCACAAAAAAATAACAGAGAAGCTTCTTGCACTCCTCAGGGCCCTCTCAAACGTCCTTTGAAGGCCTGGGTCCTTCTGTACACATGCTAAGCACTAGCAATTCCCTAGTGTCCCATCTTTGGGGCACTACCCTTCTCGATCCCCTCTCCTCTTTGGCAGTCCTATCCATTACTTCTCCTCTTACTACCGCTGGTATTCTAGTAATTGCCAATATTTATTTCCACTCCACAGCACATTCCTCAACAGATAATCAAACTTCCTGCTGGTCATTTCCTTCAGACATCAATAGGCATCTCAAATGCACATATTTAATACTGAATTCATCATTTTATTCCTATTGAGTTCTTCCCACTGTTACAGTCCATCTCAGTTGGTGGCTTCACCTTCTACTCTAAAAATCTGGGAATACTTCTCAACTTCTCTAACTCTTGCCCCTACGCCCACACAATCAGTTTTCAAGTTCTGCTGATTTTATTTCCCAAGTAGTATTTGAATCTGACTCTCTCTTCCTTTCCAATTAGCCCAGCTCTGCCTCCAGCCCTCATCATGTCCATTCTAGAAGGCTGCATTCACCTGCTAACTGGTCTCACTGCCTCCTGACTTCAAGCCCACAGAGAAGTCAGTGATCTATATCAACACAAACTTGACTCTGTCATTTCCTAGTTTGAAAACCTTCAAAAGGCTTCTCTTCACTTAACTGTAAAGCTCACGCTGGGGCTTTACACCTTCCCAGACCATCAGTTTTTCTTGGGAGTTTGCAGGGAAAACTTCATTTTTATATGAAAGTAAGCACCATTGTATAATACAGTACAAAGCAAATCTGCATTAAGCTTGATTATAACATTTGGACATGAAAATCCACTGTCTCAGTGGCCCCTATCTCTGGAGTAACGTAACTTCTTTCCCCTACAAAGTTCTATTTATTATTTCTTATCATTATTAAGGAGAATCTCCCATATATGCTAAAGGAGACAGGGGTTTCATATGTTTTCTTCACTACTATAGCCCAGAGCCTAGAATAGAATCTGGTACATAGTAGGCACTCAATAAACATTTACTAAATAAATAAAAGAGTCCACAAACTAGTCATCACGGTGCTAGAGGTCTCTATTCTTTCTCATTGGCTCCAGTCCCACTCACCCATCTCTGAAGCCTAAACAGCCACTCTGAGAACTTTCCTGGCCATCACCCATCACCAAGGTTACACCATTGTCCAGGCCAAAGGGCTAGACTCAGAATGAAGCTGGGTTCCACACAGACATAGGAAAACGGCCACCTAAACTCTCAAACAGTCGGTGTGTCTTTGGCATCCCAAATACCCTCGGGGTTCCACCAGTTCTCAGTCCTTGGCCTCCTTTCTCTATAGAGGACTCAAAATCAATGCACAGAACCCTGCAGATTCCATCCCAAACTTCCTATTTCCATAAGCAGTTATAAAATAAAGACATCCATGCATGCAAACGAGAGCAAGCATCTTAAAGGAAGCAGGTAACCAAATAGGCCCTATTATGGGCACAAGAAATCCCAAGACTTCTGCAAGGCCCTCTGCAATTTGGAGAGTTTATCTGAAAAACTCCTTGTCACCCATCCGGACCTCAAAGTAAGCGTGCCCTATTTGAAGAAGCATTTGATCACTGCCTTTCCCTTACCACTCCCATCCAAAGCTGCAAACACCCTCAACAGTCAATGCATTCCTCTATCAGCACCAGGCAGTTCCAGGGCTCACACAATTTCCATGACCCCCTCTAAACAAAAGAATATAAACTTACAAACATGAAATGAGAAGCAAAACTGAATATTACTTATGAGAAAAATCACATCAGACTACAAAATTTTAAAAAGTCAGAAAATACAATCTATCCAAAAAGAAAAAGAAGTTTATCCATAAACTTCTTTTAAGACATTAAGTCCTTGCCTAAATATTGTATTAGGTTGATTAACTGCCTGATACCTTTGGAATACCTCTCCTATGTGCTTTCCAACTCATTGACTGCATACTACCTCTTCATAAGACAATGATATTGCAATATCATTTTCCACAGAGAAGGAAGAAATATAATTTATTCCTTTTTTTGCCACAGTTGAACAATATTATTTTATTATTTGTAATTGGACTTCATAAAACATGCTACATTACACACAAACTCACTGTATTGCTGCAAACAGATAAATTCTGATAAACTCTATATCACATGAGTCCCATCTAAAAAACAATATATGGTGTGTTTATAATTGTATATCAGGGTGTCAAACTTATTTTCACTGGGGGTCACATCAGCCTCGTGGTTGCATTCAAAGGTCCAGATGTAATTTCAGGACTGTGTAAATGTAACTACTCCTTCACAGTTAAGCAAGAGCTCAGCGCTGCCACTGGGTAGAAACAAGGTGGAGGGCCGGATTCAGCCTATGGCCTTGTGTTTGCCACCTGTGCTGTATATGATAGATTTTCCTAGATATCAATGAAAATCAAAACTTTCACTTATAATTTTACACATTGAATGACTACAAGTTTCCACAGAGTAGCTTCTGTCTGGCTCTATTTGGTTCAGATCTTGACTTTGTCTCCATCTTTGTTCTTTTGGTGGCAGGACTGAGGAACACAGTGATACCATGTTACAGATGCTGGCTCGCACGTCACAATGTCAGGTGGCTTGCCACACTAGGTAATTCAAGCATTCCCAAAGCCATTTCTGCACCAAGATGATTAGCAATAGCTTAACTATACATGGAAATGACTATAAAACACATAAGTACAACCTACTACACCGAAGCAAAATATATCTTCAACTCGATTTTCCTTTATCCCAATCCAAAAAGTGACTGCTACTAGTCTTACGCTACATGACGCAAGGGAAAGTAAGATGCAGGGAAGGTCAGGGTGGAGAGTATGTGCCTCTGAGCACAGTTAAAATAGCTAATATTTGCAAATTTCACAAAAACATATGACCATGTAAACACATGGCTGGGGCTTTGGAACAATCCCAAAAAGTGAGAGTTGTGAAGCTCAAGCTTCATTAACTGGGAAGAAAATCCATTTCTAATCACTGCACTTACCAGATTGTATATTAATTAATTATATGTCTGTTTCCCCCTCCAGACTCTAAACTTCTTACAAATAGGATTATCTTCTATTCATCTTTGTATCCATGTACTTAACAACGTCTGCCATAACATACATGTGTTACCTGAGTTGAGCTGAGATGGCAGAGAAGCCAGAGCATTTAATGTTAATTTAATATCTTTTAAGACATTAAGTCCTTGCCTGCCATAGAAAGAAAAGCATATTAATGTCAATATGTTTAATGAAAGGTGGCTGACCAAGCATAAGTTTAATAAGGAAAAAAAACTACATATTGACCTAAAACATCATGGGAGAATTATGAATTTCAAGCTGCATTACCAAAAGTCAGAGTTTGCCCCTCTGGCCAGAGTACTAAAGAGTGTGTCAGCCTAGCAAAATGGCATGTGCCTAAACCAAAGACAACAGAGTGAAGAAAGGAATCACAAAGCAGTTGTACATGAGATCTGTAAATGTTTCCATGCATTTTCATTACATTGCCAGCCTATTTATTCATTCGACAGGTATTTAGTGAGTTCCTGCTTGCTATAAGCCAAACACTGCATCCTGGGGCCTAAGGGACCACAACATGAGTCAGATCAGACAAGTCCCCCATCACATGGAGCAAAGAGGCTTATGGAAGAGGCAGACATTAATTGAATTATCACACTAATAGCAGGATAATTACAAATTGAGATAAGTGCTGTGAAGGAAAGAAAGCAGATTCCATGAGAGCATAAATGAAGCGGTTCAACCTGCATTGGTTAGAGATGGCTTCGCTAGAAACAAATAGTTGAGCTGTGGTTTGAAGATGAAAAAGAATTAATTAGTTGAAGAGGTTTGGCAGTAAGAGGGGAATCTAGACAGAGGAGCAGAACGTGCAAGCTGCCATGGGGAGTAGGAACTAGAGGCTACCGATTGCCCTTCCTAACCTACTCTCTATCTTCTCTACCTGTTCTGTACCCCAAAAAGTTCACCTCCACATGTCAGCCAGATACTCTGGCCTCTGGATTCTGCGAGCTTTTAGTTGCTTGTATAAGTATCTTATTCTTGTTTCTTCTCCCTGTGGGGCCCTGGGTTGGCAATCACTATGATGTTCTCCAGTTGGGTGGCCTCATCCCACAGTTCCAAAGAAGGCCATCTCAGGAACCTGTAATCATTCCTTCCCCTGGGACCTTGGGGAACCTGCACTCTTGGTAATAGCTATGCAGTGCTTCATCATCTCTGGTTGGTTTCCCTTAACCCTGCTTATAACTTTGTAAATAGTCCCTCATAAAAGCTCCTCAACCATACAGTTTCAATGTACCAGTTAGTTCCTGCTGGGAATGTGATAGGATACATGTAAGAAACTAAAAGACGATGACTGTAGCATGAAATGTGTAGAGTGTGTGAGACGTGGCTGGAGGTCCTTAGGAGCCGAATCTCTAGGGCCTTCTTAACCATTTCAAGCATTTGGATTTTTACTGCAAGAGCAGTGGACAAACTCTGAAGTATTTTAAGCAAAAGAGACTTAATGGGGTTTGCTGTTTTTGTCTAAGCTACACTAGAATAGGTAGCGAAATAAGTGGGAAGTGAGGAAATGAAGAGAACAAGGATCATCATTATTCCTAGGAAGTTTGACTTTTAAGGAAGGAAAGCTTTAGGGCAGTACCTAGAAAAGGGAAGAGGACTGATGGAGAGTTTTATTAAAAGGTAAAAGAGAAAGAGAATGGGGATGTTCTAGATAGGAAAACGCAATAGAATGTGTGTGGAAGAAATAGGAGAAAGGTTTGTATAAGGGCAGGAGAAAACACAGGCAATGGCCATAAACAGGAAGAGGATTCCCTGTCCCATTCCCTGTCCCATGTAACTGGAGGGGATCAATGTAAATATAAGCCTTTCATTTGCATAAGTGTCAGGTAACATAAACTTAATGGTGCTTTTCCTATCTTTGTAAGGCAGAAGGAAAAGTCATTCATTACTGAGAGTCAGAAAAAATGTTGAGATGATGGGTGGGGGCAGGGAGAGATCAGAGGTTTGATAACAATGGAGATGATTTAAAATATTTACTTTTAAAAGTGCAAGGGAAACTTGGACCAGAAGATTATCATGAGAATGCCGAGCAGTTTTGATACTGCTTTTGAGTTTGAGTACCAACATGGATATTCCCCTCCCCTACTTTACTGTAAGCCAGCCAGGCCCAAGAGATCTAAGTGGACCCAGCCTGGACCTTGACCCTGGAGGTAGACTTAAGGCTGAGACTTGAGTTCTTGGTCCAAGGATGAGCATCTGCCCTAAGCCAGGCCCATCAGAGAGTACAGACTAAAACTTTCACTATCATTATCAGGAAGGATGGTCTGTCCCTCTCACTGCTGTTACAAGTACAAAGATAATGTAAGCTTAGTTAAGGCTGCTAGATGTTACCTTGTCATCACGCTGTAGAGAAAAGCAGAGCCCTTGTGTGATACTGTGTGAAGGTCTAGATCCAGCAATGCTTCAAGCTTGACCACCCCTTTAGCTTTCCACTTAAACACACCAAAATATTTTCATTTTTGCTTAAGCCACCTTAAGTTGCTTTTTGTCTAACTTATACATTGATTACACAGTAATCATCAATGTATAGCCCTACCAATCTCTCTTCTTGCTTTCTCTAGGAGTGCCTCTCTGCTTGAATGGTGGCATAGTGAAACGTAGGTAGCTACCAGGGTTTATATAAGGGAAGGGTTTGGGCAGGAAAATGCAACAATTTAAAAAAGGTACAAGAGAGCCAGCATCAGCTTCATGGCCAAGTTTCTTTCTATAATCTACATGCCACATCTCATGGGCCTAAGGTTAGAATTGGAATTGGATGACATATATATTCAAGGCTAAATCCCCATTGAGGAAAATCTAACCTGGTCACCTCTCCCTACCCCCAGTTCTGCTCTCACTGGCCAAGGCTCTTGGCAATGCTGCATTCACTGCAGACAAGGCTACTTCTGCAAAGACTCGCTACTGATATGAAAGAAGGGAGAATGGAAAAGAGAATCGAAAGAGGTGGGGGTAATTAAAGAATGTAAAATAAGTCTAAAAATAGTAAAAAGAACTCAGTCTGTTGTGTTTCCAGATATACCAGAAGCCACAGCCAGCAATTGCTGAAAATAAGACAAAGTGTGAAAGTTCATTTTCTGACTGAATACTCTTCATAGCTTCTTATCGGAAAGCAGAGAAAAGTGCAGGAGGTCCATGAATCATCTACACTTGTGCCTGGCAGGAAACTTCTAATAATTTATACATTCCATCTGGATGCAACTTAAAAGACTAATTACCAGTGATACCAACTAATACACAGTAAGATTAATGGATGAGGATCTTGAAAATGAGGCCAACAGGAGCCCCAGACTCAGCATGACTACAAGCAGACAAAAAGTTTTCCTTCACCATAGCAGATGGTGTTTAGAGTTCCCAATTTGCTGCAAGTGCAAGGCAGTCCCCTTATTGAGTAAATTATTTAAACTTCACTCCAAGATCAATAATTTAATTTAGAATGTGACTTGTACCTTTGCATTATCACCTTTACCTTTTGAAACTGAGAACATAAAAAGGTTTCTGAAAGAAGGAAAGGCCATCTGGTCTACCACAGTTCCCACTTATGGGTTAATTATTATTAATATTAATAATTTCACATGAAAGCACACAAACCTCAAGGTTCCAAACTCCTTCAGTAGACAGTATATATCAGGTAAGTTTTGCCAAGCCACAAAACTGGAGAAGTAATTAGCTAGTAAATCTCACTAGGAAAAAAAAAAAGCATTTAATCAAAATAAAAGTTGAACTTCTATACAGTATGTAATGACCTTTACCTGAAAGACCATATATTTCCCAGTCTCATTTTCATACAAGATCCAATTCCCATTGCCTTTGTAGTCAAGGTCACCTTTGTACACAGAAGATATAGATGGAAACTTGGAAGCAAATGAAGAGTTCTAGTTTTGTCCTAACTAGCTTTATGAATGAATCATTGTCCATCCCTGAAAAACATATATACAGTCATTTTTAAATTATAAATAATTTTTCTCACAAATGCCTTTTTTTATATTAGGCTTTGCCTATTGTGCCTGTTTTAACTTATTTTAAGAATATTTTTGTAATTAACAGCAGAAACTTTTGAGAAACTTCATCTTACACTGAAGACAGAATTTCTGTGACTTGACTAACATTATACTATTAGTAATCAGGGTTTGTATAATCTTAGTGCATTATTCAGACCACTGAATCAGCTGTTCTCGAACTTTTTGGTTCCACATATTCTTCCTTGTTCTTTTTAATCTACAATATCCATGCCTTTCAGCTAGTATTCCACTAACAGTGGATATACAAAAATTCTAAAATTCATCACATTTTTATGTTCTTGCAAAACAATTTAGGCTGTACTCACATAATGAGAACTAGACAATTTCCTCATCCATAAAATGGAAACACGAATTTTAGGAGGTAATACAGAGAGACACACAGCACAGTGCATGACACATAGTGTTCCATAATCATAACAATTATCACAAACATACTTTTGCTGTTTTTCCCCTTCATTTGGTCCACTTTTCCACATTTCCCTTCACCAGGTCGAGTTATTCTCTTACTCGTACTGATCACATACCTTCCAGCAACCCAGACAATTGATATTCCATGATCATTTTTATTTAGTTTTCTCATTTCTTTTTAACAAGTTCTCACATAATCTTTCTTTAGCTCCAAATCTTATTAATTATTGCCAAGCCCTCTTCTGTTCATAAATAATCTCCAAAGCCCTTTTGAAACTCTGCTCCTAAAGAGCACTTGCCCTGTGTCACAACCGCCATACACCTGCCTTTAGGCCACACCCCCTGGAAAGCCCAGTAATCCCCCCACCATAATCTACAACTCTTACTAACTGCCCCCTCAACTCGTTCTTCTCTTAAGTCAGTAATTTATACACTTGAAGTCAGGTGGAAATTCATCTCACATAAGTAGATTTTACATCTTTCCAACAGCAGCCCTGCCTCAGCCCTTGCCCTTCTAGTCTCCTACTTCCGTCCTGTTTAAAATGGAAAAGGAAGGGGTGCAGGGTCGCTGAATCAAAAGGAGGCAGCATCTAAGCCCGGTTCTGATTACAAGTGTCACGTTCTTTCTGAAATATTTCTGAGGAGTGAGAGAACAAGCAGATTTATAGGGTACATACTTCACTGGTTTTTATTTTGGTGGTGCGTGTAGATGAGAAAAGATTAAAAGCCCAAACAAATGTCTAAATCAATGTGCACGCCCCTGCAGTACATTTCCCGGCCACAGGCACCGTGGACAGCACTCTGCAAGGGAAAATAGTTCCTGGCCTGTTCCTCCCAGGAAATGGAAAAGGGAAAACATCCCAAAGAATTAGGAGGGAAGTTCCAAATTGTCAAAACTATATTTCATGAGAAACAGTGATTCAATTTTTCATATGAGTTTTCTTTGAAGTCTTAAGTACCAAAAACTAATTCAAGGGTTCGGATATGGTGTATTTCAAGGAGTGATTTATATTGAAGATTTAAGGGCCTGGGGTGTTATTTCTTCCAGAAATACGAGTCTAGAGAAAGAATAGTACAGTGATTAGAGAATGGCTTCAGATCTCATGGTTCTGAATTCAAATCTCTGCTTAACAGTTTCCAACCTAGTGGAAACAGACAAGCCTCTAAGCATTATGCATGATACTCAACTCCTCAAACTCTCTATGCATCATCTATGAAACAAAGGAATTAACACTTTGCTCCTAGATTTACAGAGTGCAACTTACAGAGGGTTATTTGCAATCATTAAACTAGTTGATAACAATTCTTATATAAAATTTAGTTTTAAAGAAAAATTGTGGTCATAGACAAAGAAACAGGTGCCTCCAATTTGAGTTCCTATTTAAGTGAGAGTAATATTTGGGGCACAGGAGCCTGCCTAGGCTTTTCAAATGACACCCAACAAGAAGTACCTACTTTTCCCATCCCAAATCTAGTCTCCTTCTAATATCTACATCTGAATCACTGCTACTCACCCCATTATCCAACACCACACCCCTTTCTTTTCTTTCCAACTAATGATACTTTTGACTTTGACACTGGTTTGTTTCAATGCTTAAATGCTGAAGTTCCCTGTATATGCAGCCACCTTTCGTATACAAAAGAATCTAGCACTGGGAATGCAAAGGAAAGATGTTCATTTCCAGAAGCTGGGAGTTATGGTGCAATAATAAGGGTCAGATTACACGTGTGATCAATTTGGCCTTTTGCATGTCAATTACCATATCACACTTAGATGTTTGATTGATGGCAAAATCCTATAGAGGGATGTTATTATGCTCATATTTTAATGTCTTAGGGGTCGGCATCTCACACACAGATATCCACTGACATATATTCAAATGCAGAATGGCTATTTTATCATTTTAAATGATTTAAACCAATGCAAAGACACTGCATTTGTTTGCCCAATAGTCCACTGAAATGGAAACCCCTGAATGTCTCTTCCCCTCTAGTATCAATTACAGAATATGAAAGGTACACTCTGCTTGGCCTGCTCAGGATAATAAATCACTAAATTGGAAGCTTTGGTAACCTTGCTGATTTTGATAAGAAAATTAATAGAATTAGCAGCTTATCTGCCCAACCAGGAGATTCACATTATGAAAAAGAAGAGAAGAGGGGAAAAAAAAAAAGAAAAAAAAGGAGAAAAAAAAAATCTATTTCTATGGCCAGGGCTGCCTGTATTTCTTCCCAGTGACAGAAAGACAGTTTGGATAGTTTTTTGTGGCCCCCTGTGGTGATAAAGCTCTGCTGAAAACAATGCTAGAAGCACTATAAATTATTGTCTACTTGTTTTGTTTTCATGCATAATTAAAGCTGGACAAAGCCCACACTGGATTAGACATTATATAAGGCTGCATCAAGCAAAATCCAGCATTGGTTTCACTACTGATAAACAAAAATTCTAAACAGCCCAAAATGGAAAAGTAGTGAGACTGAGATTACGTTCAAAAAAGAGCATTTAGTGTCGTGTTTCCTTGGTGAGGGGGTATTACAGTGCCTTTTTTTTTTTTTTTTTTTTTGCCTAGGGAAAGATAATTGTTTGCAACAAAGCTGCTGCTCTCAAAACAGAATGGAAAGACAAGAGTCATTTGTTTAAAGAGATCCTTAGTAGCTTTCCCCTGCTTCTTTTTTTTCCTTAAATATATATGAAAAATCTGTAATTATTGCTTTGAAGAACATTTTTCAGCAGCTGTAAAGGATAATGAGTCAATCACTGTGCGCTCCCCCTTTTTTTTTTTTTACTCCAGCAGCTGCAGACCTACCCATTCAAAGCAATTAATTGACATTCGGTAAAGTGCTTTGAAAACTGAGAAGTGGCGTCTGGGAAACGCTAAATATTTTGCTTATTGTGGCTGCATTAGGAATTGGGAAAACGAGCCTCTCTTCAGACAGGCCTCGGAAGAACAGCAGTAATTCACCTAAAACTCTAAGGCCCCCCCCCCAAAAAAGATTCAGATTAACAGACCCTTTGAAGACACATCAGAGGTTAATTACTAAAGATAACATCACTGGAAATTATGTATCAAGTGGTGAGCAGAGAAAAGCTTTAGCTCTTTCTCTGTGTGCATTTATCATTTTCACACATTTGTGCCCGTGTGTCAACTTGCCCCACACTTTTTCTTAAAACACACTTTCCAAGCAATACATATTAGAGGGAAGATAGAGCTTGTTTGAACAACTTCACTAAGTAAAGACTTTCATAGATCATCGGGCCAATTTAGAGGAGGTTTGGCATTGTGTTATTGTTTTGGGGTGGAAAATCACCCTACTAAACCAAAAAATACTCTAGATTATCTCAAATGTTTCTTATTTTTTTAAGCAATATATTGATTTTGGAAAATGCTTGAGCATGAAATATTGGTATAATTTCTAACAGATTCCATTGTTTTCATTCCATATTTCAATTTTTTTAGATCTTTATTGATAGATAGACCTCTGCTATCTGCATTATTGACAGTGTTGGTCATAAGAGGGGCTGGTCTGTTGACAGTACATGTTTCAAAGCACAAAATAAAAGAGAATTTTTATAAAGATATCTCACAGAGATAGCTACAATTGAAATATTAGTTCTTGGGGCAATAACTCGAGAGATGAAGCCATAAACCTGCTGACATCCATTGCTGTTAAGAAGAGCTATGAGCAGCAGAGTTCTGTCCCAGTCACAGACCAAGCACATGGATTGCTTTGCTTTTTTCTGATCCTGAAAAGCAGCAGCTTGCTTAAAAATCCTTTGTTGCTAAGCAATTACTTGTTGACCATTCACTGCCTTTTCTTTATGGAGAAATGAGAAAAATTACAGATGGTTAGCACCACCCAGCAATGCTTACACACACATTTTGAAACCAAAGCTAGATATTTGCGAGTCAAACAATGAAATAAGTGAGCATACATACATAACTCTGCAGGGGGAGGAAATCGCAGAATACTACGTGATAGCTATATATAATAAAGCAATCCATTCATTTTGATGCCATTAAAACAAAAATTTCAATCCACAGAGTTTGTTTTTAAAACCTGTACCCAAACTTGGCACTCTCAATTTTTAAAAGATAATTTTTTTTCAAAATGGATGGTTTCAATAAAGACTTTGAACACCGAGGAATTTAAGGGTCTAAATAAAACTTTCTCATTGTCAATTTAATTGTCCAAAAACTACAAAGCTTTGTAAAATTAAAGCAATGACATGTGGGCCCCTTCTCCCTGTCATCATAGCTGTCTCAAGTTTGGTAAACAGGGCAAAACAATTTCTCTCTAATAATGCAGGAGTGACCAAAAGTGGCCATTGAATGACCCTTTGAACTATGCACAGAAATTAAGTGAAAAATACGAGGAAATAATGTCAGAGTTCCTCCCATTCCAAATCACTTAAGAAACCTACTGTAGCATCCTAGAACAAGAGCACTGCAACTGAGGATGTGCTTTTAGAATATTTATGTCCTTTCTCCTGACACACTTTGCATTAGTGTCTCTTCTTCAAAGGGGTGGTTTTATTTAAAGTGTTTCACCTAGCCCTGGCTGGGTATCTCAGTTGGCTGGAGCATCCTCCAGTACATCAAAAGAACGTAGGTTCAAGCCTTTGGTCAGGGTGCGTCCAGGAGGCAACCAATCGATGTTTCTCTCTTACATATCTCTCTCTCTCTCTCTCTCTCTCTCTCAAATCAGTAAATATATATTCTTGATTAAGGAGTAAAAGTGAAAAAATAAAAATAAAAAAATAAATTGCTAAACCTAAACAATTTTAACAATGCCCTCTTCTATGGATTTATGGGATAGAAATAATAATTGTCTAACCAACTTTTCCTCCAATTGGAGCTGGGTTTTAGTTTAAACTGATAGAAATCAAGTCACAAGATCATATAACCAAAAAAAATGGGATTTGAGAGAAAGGAGAGAAAACTAATTTTATTTTAAAATTAAGCTGGGGCCAGGCACTTTACAATGATAACCTGATGTCATCCTCACACTTCTTCAAGAGAGGTATTATTGCCTGCATTTAAAAAAATTATAATTCTGTAATAACTATGTATGATGTTATGTGGGTACTAAATTTATTGGGGTGATCTCTTTGTAAGTTATATTAATGCCTAATTACTATGCTATACCCCTGAAACTAATACATATATATATATATTTAACTTTAGAAAAACTAAGCTCATAGATACAGAGAACAAATTGGTGGTTGCCAGAGACAGGGTAGGGGGATGGGCAAAATGGGTGGAGGGGGTCAAAGGGTAAAACTTTCAGTTACACAATAAGTAAGTCATGGGGATGTAATGTTCAGCAGTGACTACAGCTAATAATACTGCTTTACATATTTGAAAGTTGCTAAAAGAGTAGATTTAAAAAGTTCTTGTCATAAAGAACAAACTGACAGTAACCAGAGGGGAGGGGGGAGGAGGATAATGGGGGAAAGTAGGGGAAAGGTTGTCAAGGAACATGTATAAAGGACCCATGGACAAAGCCAAAGAGGGGTAAGATTGAGGGTGGGAGGTCAGGGTGGGTGGAGTGGGGGAGAGTGATGAGGGGAAAATGGAGACAACTGTACTTAAACAACAATAAAAAATTAAAATAAAATAAATAAAAGTTCTTATCACAAGAAAAAAATTGTAACTATGTCAGGTAATGGGTTTTAACTAGGCTTATTGTAAGTGATCATTTTGCAATATATACAAATATAAAAATCATTATACTGTACACCTGAAAGTAACATAATATTATTTGTCAATTGTTCCTCAATAAATATAAGGTTGCCATCTGGAATAACTAAATAAAATAAAATAAGAAAATTAAAAGTGAGACATCTGCAGGTCCCAGATTAAGAATTTTGCCTGGGAAAGCACAGGGACAGTGCCGTAAGTGGGCTTCAGGACCGTGAGACTCCAACGCGCACGCACTCCCACTGTGCAGTGGGGTCTCCCCACCTGCTACAGACCAAAAACTTTTTAAGTTAGTTGCCCATAGAAATAGCTGCGAAATAAGAGACATCGTGTACTTTTGTGGTTAAAGGACTCTGTCCTCTGTCATGATTTCCTGCATAAAGAAAAAATATTGAATTTATTTTTAACTAACAAAGTAACAGCCAGTAGCTTGGCAGCATCACCCAGGGGTCTGACTAATAACCTGAAACATTTTCCCAAAAAGCACCAAGTGAATTTGACCTCACAAACAGTCTTCATCCATTCCTGGATGAGCACACCTTTCAAGACTTAGCACATTTGTTCTGCACTAATAATAAAATTGGATTATACCTATTTGATTTAAGCAATAAAAAGCTAATCCTTCATAGAGCACAGTCTAATAAGTTCCTTTTTTTAACCATGAATCAGCTAATCTGCTGACCGAGGACTCACAAATGCCTACGGAAGACCACTTCTTACCTCATAATTTACTCCCGCCTCTGTCCATTGCCCACAGATGAACTCAAATCACACATGAAGCACAGTGAGCCTGTGCTCATAAATTTCAGTTGACCTATAATTGGTGATGCCAAAAAGTCAATACAACAGAACTAGATTCTTCTTTCATAAGCTCCAACATTTTCCAGGCTCACTAAAAACAAAAATACAAACAACTGTTCTAGAAACATGCACTGTGTCCAGACATAGGTCTTGTATGCATTGCTGCATCTACAGTGAAAGGCATGGGGAAAATTTAGACAGTGATATCTGTGGCCTTGAAATCTCTTTAAAATAGAGCTAAATTTTTAAAAAGATGAACTAACCCTATTAAATCATCAGGAAATTGTGAAGGGTTTAACTTTGAATTGTGACTCTCAGCCCAGAATCTCTTTAACCACACAAATAATGACTGCCTTCAATGATCTCCCACTACCAGGCAATGTTATGTTTTTAATACAGGACTGCTTGACCCTGATAGGGCTGCTCTCACATACAGATGAAGAGTTTTCCACGCAAACTTTATCTGAGTGCCACCGTTAAAAGTTGATTTGTGTCCCCCCCAAAATTCACATACTGAAGTCTTAACCCCTAGTAGCTCAGAATGTGATATTACTTGGAAATAGGGTCTTTACAGAGATAATGAAGTTAAAATTAGTTTATTACAGTAACCTTCAACACAACTAGTGTCCTTATAAAAGGAGGACATGTGGACTTGGATACGGGCACTTGCATAGAGAAGGCAATGTGAGAAAACACAGGGAGAAGACGGCCAGGTCATCAGCGTGATGCATTTACAAGTCGAGAAATGCCAAGGATCACCAGCAAACACCAGAAGCTAGAGGAGGCAAGAAAGACCTTCCCTTAAACTGTTGGAGAGGGCGTGGTTGTTTTGAGCCACTAAGTCCCCAGTACTTTGTTGCAGCAGCCCTGGGAAGCTAACACAGCCACTGCACGGCTCCATTGCATCAATGCCTGTTTCTCCTGGGAAAAGAAAACACTGTTCCCAGGATTAAAAACTAATTTCAACCCACATACCAATGCAGATAAATGGTTAGGAACTCCTGGAGTGCTGTGTTGAGAAAGGTTCAAACCCACAATCCAAAAAAAAAAAAAAAAAAAGGTCCATCAGGACTGCTTACTTGAGTGTATTGATATTAAGTTACACGCTGGCCATGACTACATTAAACCTTTATCAGTTCAGTCATCAATACTAAGGTACAAATTATTTTATCGAAGTCTTTCCAATATAGACTACATGAGAAGAGAATTTGGTGGAGATTGTTTAAAAGTAGGTTCAGAGAAACAGATCCTGCCCCAAGCGAGCAGGCCCCAGGAAGAGCCCTGTGTGGCCTGGGAGTGCATGAAGACTGTGGAAGCCCAGAGGTCTGGAAAACCTGTCCAGGAGGAAGGAAAAAGGACCACCTGCGTTACCGAGATCACAGTTTTGTTCAGAGAGCCCTGCGGCTTCTCTCTCTCAGGCTGTTTCTCATGCAGAGCCAGAAGCATTACATTCCTGTCCAATGGCAATGGTGTATTACAGAACACAAGGCAATATCTTTGTCACACTGTAATCTCTGATTAATTACTACAGTAATTAATATAATTGTGGCATTGGTATGAGAACATAGAAGACCTATGTTTATAAGGAAACAATTACATAAAACATTATATTTCAAATCAGAGGATGAGATAGATATTCAATAAATAGTGGTGAGTCAATTTGCTAACCACCTAAAAAAAAGTAAGTCAGATATTTACCTTAAGTCAATATAGAACAGCAAATCTGGATCTATTAAGAGTCTAAATGTTAAAAAATCAAATTCATAAAAATACAGGTAAAACTATCCAATGTTTTTATAATCTTGGTTTGGGAAGGCCTTCCTAAGAAAGACTCAGAAGCCTAAAATAAATAGACTGATAGATTTAACCAACAGCAAAATTAAATACTTTTAGGATTAAAACAATACTACAAAAAAAGTGTGAAAAGATAAATACCACACTGGAAAAAAGAGTAAATATGTAAATCTAAATGAACACTGACTCTGAAAACAATTACAATAAAAAAAGAATAATATTTTCTATAGTTCAAAATAGCCCAGGCTTGTGTGGCTCAGCTGGTTGGAGCATCATCCCATACACCAAAAGGCTGAAGGTTCAATTCCCAGTTAGGGCCCATGCCTAGGCTGTGGGTTCAATTCCCCAGTCAGGGCACATATGGCAGGTAACCAATCAATCTATCTATCTATCTATCTCTCTCTCTCTCTCCCCCACACCCCGCCCCTCTTTCTAAAAGCAATGAAAAAGTGTCCCTCGGTGGCATTATCACATGATAATAACAAACAAAAAAAGTAAACTGGAAGTGATCAACAGCCAATTACATAAGGTAGAATAAAAAATTAGTTATTTTGAATACATTCTAATAGTAACATTCTAAAATAAAACACAGAGAAAAAATCCAAAAAGAAAGAAATAAAAGAACATCCATGTGTTGTGAGACAACTTCAAACAGACTAATAAATATGTGACTGGGGTCCCACAAGAAAAAGAAAAAACAAAGGGAGAAAAGAGAAAGAAAAATATTTGAAAAAGTAATGATCAAATATTTCTTAAATTTAATGAAAATTATAAACCCATAGATCAAAGAAGCTCAAAAAAACACAAGCAGAAGAAAGGAGGAGAACTATGGTAAAGCACATTATAATCAAATTGCTTAACACCAGTGACAAACAGAAAATTTTAATGTCACCTCACAATGGCTATCATCAATAAATCAACAAACAACAAGTGTTCGTGAGGATGTGGGTAAAGGTACCTCTCATGTACTGTTGGTAGGAATGCAGCCACTATGGAAAACAGTATGGAGGTTCCTCAAAAAATTTAAAATGGAACTCCATCATGACCCAGTGAACCTACTCCTGGGTATATATGTGAAGAAACTCAAAACAATCATTCAGAAGAATATATGCAGCCCTATGTTCAGTGCAGCATTATTTACAATAGCCAAACTATGGAAGTATCCTGAGTGTCCATAGACAGAAGTCTGAATAAAGAAGATGTGCTACATGTACAGAATGGACTATTACTAGGCCATAAAAAAAATGAAATCCTACCATTTGCAACAACATGGATAAACCTAGAGGGTATTTTTCCTGGTTGTTGTAGCTCAGAAGACTGAGCACCAGCCTGTGAACCAAAGGGTCACCTGTTTGATTCCCAGTCAGGGCACATACCTGGGTTGTGGACCAGGTCCCCAGTAAGAGGCATACGATAGGCAACTGCACATTGATATTTCTCTCCCTCTCTTTCTCCCTCCATTCCCCTCTCTAAAAAAAAAATTAATGTATTTTAAAAATTAAAAATAAAATAACTAAATAATTAATAAATATTTTTTAAAACCTAGAAGGTATTCTACTAAGTAAAATAAACCAGAGAATGACAAATACCATATGACCTCATTTGTATGTGAGGTGTAAAGTACAGCATAGGGAATATAGTCAATAATACTATAATAATTCTATGGTGCCAGGTGGCTTCTAGACCTATCAGCAGAGATCATTTCATAAGTTATACAAATGTCCAACTAGTATTCTGTACAGTTGAAACTAATATCATATTGAATGTCAACTCAATCTTTAAGAAGAAAAAATAACAAAATAAAAAGTAAATAAAAGCAGCCAGATTTTAAAAGACATGTTACATACAGAAAAGATCAGAAAAAAAGGATGACAGCATATTTCTCATGTGCAAACAGGGCAAGCAAGAAACAATGGAACAACATGTTAACTAAAAGAAAAAATATTATTAACCTAGAATTCTATACTGAGAAAAATAGCTTTCAAAAAGTAAGACAAAGTAAGATTTCATGAACATAAAATTGCTGAATAAATGAATCATGGGTAGACCTACATTGCAAGAAATGCTAGCGGATATGCTTTAGGCAGAAGACAAATAATATCAGATGGAAATATGGATCTACACAAACAAAAACACTGAAAGTGATGCCTACATTAGGAAACATATAACATTTTTTATTATTGATATCTCTTTAAAAGATGATTGGTGGCTCCAAACAGATATAGAGTTCCTTTTTGGGGTGATGAAAATGGTCTGAAATAGATAGTGGTGAGGATTCTATAACCTTATGAATATACTAAAAACTAGTGACCTGTATACCTTAAAATGGTGAGTTTTATGGCATGTGATTGTATCTCAATACAAACAATAAATATTTTCCATAATTGATTAAACAAAAATAACAGTGTATACAGTATTTATAACATAGGCAAAAGAAAAGTACATGATAATAATAGATGTTAATTTTCCCCCAAATTGATCCACAGACTCAAAGCATTCCCATTCAAAATTCCAGCAGGGTATTTTTGTAGAAATTGACAAGCAGATTTAAAATTCATATGAAATGCAAAGGACCTAGAAGAGCCAAAAACAACTTTGAAAAGGAAGGACAAAGTTGGAGAAGTATACACCCACCAGAATACAAAACTTTTAAATATTAAAATACCCACTATTGACAAAAATATAGAATAATCAAAACTCTCACAGTACTTTTGGGAGTGTTCACTCCATACTCTCCAACTCAACGTGCCCACTCCTAGCCATGTACAAATGGACATGTGTGCACATGTGCACTAAGAGGTGTGTGCAGGCATATTCAAAGCAGCACTAATCATAATAACTAAAAACTGGAAACAACCCAATTACTCATCGGCAGTAGAATAGATAAATGGTAATAGAGTCATACAACAGATTTCTAATCAACAAAGATGAATGACATAGATAAATCTCAAACATAATTTTGACTGAAAGGGATCAGACATGCCTTATGAATAATTCTGTAGAATTCAAAATTAGGCAGAACTAATCCATGGTGCTAACAGATGCTTGCTAAGATGGAAAAGTACAGGGAAAAGCAAGAAAGTGACTACCACAAAAAACAGCAGGATGTCGGTTACCTTTAGTGGGAAAGAAAAGGAAAGGGAAAGAATGGGCCCCCAAGGGAACTTCTAAGGTACTGGCAGTGCTCACTTTCTTGATTTAGTAATGGTTATGTAGCACTCATTTTGTAACAACTCATTAATCTTTTACATTTCATTTTGAGCACATTTTCACAAATGAGGTCATTGAGATCTCTCTGGAAAAAGTCTAACCATTGTTCATACAACAAAAATGGTTTGCGCAACATTGATGCAACCTGGCAGCCAAGGACATGGGACTGGAATGCACATGTGAACAATGATGACTTCACTGTACTAGTCAGTGGGGGAGGTAGATACTGTTGAGTGAGCATGTGTGCTGTGTGGCCATCACATTCAAAATGACTGACTAGAGAAACAAATCTGCATCAAATTTTGTGTTGAGTTTGAACATCCCTCTGTGGAAACTATTCAGATGATTCAGAAGTTTGCAGCTATGGGCAACTGGTGATAGGCAGCTTCATCATGACAATGTGCCCACTGATGTATCATGTCTTATACAGAGTTTTTTTGGTGAAACATCAAGTCACCTGGGTGATACAGCCCCCCTACAGCCCAGATTTGGGACCCTGTGACTTCTGGCTTTTCCCAAAACTAAAATCACCTGTGAAAGGAAAGAGATTTCAGACCCTTGATGAAATTTAGGAAAATACCACAGGGCAGCTGATGGCAATTGGGAGAACTGTGTGAGGTCCCCAGGTGCCTATTTTGAAGGAGACTGAGGCATAATTATCCTATGTACAATTTTTATCATATCTTCTTCAATAAATGTCTCTATTTTTCATATTACATGGCTTGATACTTGGGGGCAGGGGAATCCCTTTGTTTCCATTGTAGTGGAATTTGAGTTGTGGCTTTATGTTGAATCTGCTCTCTTTACTCCAAATAGCCTGTAACATCCTATTCTACATAAATCTACACTATGTGAGTTATTTTAAAATAGTCATGTATTATTTTGGATTAAAAGCAATTAGCTTATGAAACAGGGAAATGAAAGATTCTGGGATTCTGGGAAGTGAATAAAAGTGAATTAAGTGAATGGAAATTTAATCAAAAAGGAAGAAATTGCTCCTATTCTCAGCCAGCTTAAAACCTGTGGAAGAGTGGTAGTAAAGAATAAATTCCCATGCCTCTTTCTTTATTCAATCAAAAGCTCTTAGGCTCTTTCCAGGAGTATAATGTAAATATGAGTAAGAGAATTGATTTTTTATCAAACATACAAGAATAAATCAGATGAGTTCTAGTCCCTTCGAGGTATTCATCTCAAGAAGTTAGACACTTTTTCCAATGAAGTTTTATTAATGCAAACATTTTGGCATGCCTCTTGGAGATTTGCTTTCAGAATCTGTGGCATTCTTTTAATAACCTGAAAGACGGTAAATTCACTGTATGAAAATAAACTGAGAAAGTTATTTGAATCCATGCCTGATAAATAGCATAAGTGAACTCGTTCAGAGTATACTGATTCAATCCAAAAAATGAAGTATGGCTGTAAAAAAAAATGTAAGTAATCTTAAAAGAAATTCCCAAGGAAAAGTTTCTTCCAAAAACTAGTTTGAGCAAGGACAGCATTATTGAAATAAGTGTTTTGATTCCTAGTAGCCATTTTGGAGACAAGTGTGCATTCCGCTCACTTATTGGACAGCTGCTCACTGAGTCCGTCTGTGTGCCGGTGTTGTTCCAGACCCCCCAGGGATGCAGCAGGGAACAAAAACGGGGGCAGAAAACCCTGTCCTCATGAAGCGAGTTTAAATATGTGCTTATTAACAATTCACCACAAAATTAACAGTTACACTTTTACTTTCTGAGTTTTTGTGTTTAATGATTATAATGAACATCTCTGCATCACCTTTACCATATTTTTGGTGTTGTGGGTCATCAGGACTTAGTATTGTAAGTACTTAGGTGGCAGATTAGGATTTAAATTTTGTCCAACACGTGATATATGCATATATGCAGATGATAAACATCCAAACTGCTTTTCCAGTGGAAAATCCAGTTGTGTATATTTTACTGCAGAGCTTTTAGTTAAGGAAATAGAGTTGATACTAAAACAATATATGCTGATTTGGTTTGACAACAATAACTTTAAAAACTTACGAATGCATTCATATAAGTAAGAATATGACCAGTTCCACTGAGCCTGGCAGGAAAGATTTGGTCAAGCAGGTCCCCCGATTCTGCTGCTATCGGATGGAGAGGATTTTTCAAGGTGCGCAAGGAAGACAGCACCGCACTAATCTAGCAGCTCACAGCTCAGCACCTGAAATCCCTCAGGACAGCTGGAAACAGGGTGTCAGCATCTGGAAATAAGTGGCAACACATACCTCAGGCTCTGAAAAGGAAGTTGGTATACTAACTGAAACCTCAGAATTGAGGAGTCAGAATTTGGGGAGTCCCTTTCCCCCACCCTTTGCCCCACAGTGGCCACCACCAACACCTGATCATGCCTAATCCTACCTCATCAAAACCTACTGTTCCATTTTTTAAATGGATGGGAAAATCTCTGCTGAACATTCAAACACCACTGCCCCAACCTCTCCGCAGAGGCACAGAGTTTTATCAACATTATTAGCGGTGCATTTTAACGAAATCTGCCATGAGGAGGAAATCAGTAAGAATGCAGTACTCCGCTGCCACCAGAGGGTGAGTGCTTCTCAGGTCCCAGGGCCTCCAGGGCCATGGAAGCCGGCAGCTGGAGGAGGGGTAGGTGTGCACAGTGGCTGAGGCTGCCCAGCCTCCAGGCTGGCGTGATCCTGGGCCTTGCTCGCGTCCCTGCCTGTCCTGCTTCCTGTCTCCATAGTCTAAGTGCTTTTTATTTATTTATTTATTCTATTACAGTTGTCCCAATTTCCCCCCTTTGCCCTCCTCCACCCAGCCCCCCACCCACAGTCAATCCCTGCACCGATGTCCATGTCTGTGGGTCATTCATACATTTCTTCCACTAGTCTAAGTGCATTTTAATTAGTCTTCTTCACTTCCCCAATTTGACTACAGCCATCCCTGCTCCTGGAGGACAGTATGTCACCTGGCACCCCCCGTGCCACACCTTTGCCCAGCCCAGGCCCACCAGCCCAGGTCCTCCAGCGTCCACATAGTATTTTAAATATTCCTGAATATCCAGCAAGTCCATGGATTCTGTTCACATTCGTCCCTGTTATCCTGGCTCAGTTCTTTTGTGCTTTTGAGAGGCAAGTTCCTGCAGAAACTGATGGTTGCTTGTGTGACATGACTACACCTTGCCTAGTTTCCAGAATATTTCAACAGTGTGGATGCTTAGAAATATAGACATATATATATATATATATATATATATATGTGTGTGTAAAATACATACAGAAAGAATTTGGAATTGATTTTTAAATTCACATGCAGTGGTTTTGGAAGGGAATACTTTTTTTCACATCTTTAATTTATTATCGATTATTTAATGTATTTAATTAATTGTTTTGTGATTACAAATGTTATTTGTAATTTATTTGTTAAAAACTAACAATGGTTCTTTTTCTGGAGGAAAAAATCAAAGGACAGGCACCAGAGTTGGGTACCTAGCATGATCCTAGGGGCTTTCTCCACTCGGAAGCCCTTCCCCAGCCTCCCAGGAGTTCCTGACCACTTCCCCACCTTGCTGCCTCCCACCTGCCCCATGGAGCCATCCATCCACACTCCAACATCCAACAGAGCCCCAGAATTGCAGCAGGTAAAGCCTGGAGTAGGGAGGCCTCTGTTGGATGAGTTTAGCTGAGTCTTCTCAGCAGATTAGAAACACACACACACAAACTGCTAGTCCCTTAAAAGAAGAAACCCTATCTGTCAGGAAGGAATCATTTTTCTTGGTATTCTCCACAATTCATGGGACAGTAGATACTCTGTAATGCTGAGTGATGAAAGAATTGATTAATGAATGTTAAGAGAATGAGTGAATGATGAAAAATTAAAGAATATGCAGCTTATTCCATTGAACAAATATTTATTAAGCACCTAATACTACACATACAGCAGGCACTGTACTAGGAGCAGTCCTTGCCATTGAGGAGCTTATACTTCACTGGGGAACCAGACAAGGAATAATGTCAGTGCACTGGGGTAAGTGCCCTGGATGCTATCAGAACACAGAAGGAAGGGTGTAGATAGACTAGGGCAGAGAAGGGAAAGAAGAGGAGAGGAAGACTGTAAACTAAGATTCCTTTCTACAGCATAAAAAATAATATCAGAGTGGTGAGAAAATAAGGATCAAGAAGTAAAGAAAGAGCCCTGGCTAGTGTGGCTCAGTGGTTGAGTGCTGGCCTGAGAACCAAAGTGTTGCTGGTTTAATTCCCAGTCTAGGGCACATGTCTGGGTTGCAGGGCAGGTCCCCAGTGGGAGGCATGTGAGATGCAACCACACACTGATGTTTCTCTCCTTCTCCTTCTCCCTCCCTTCCCCTCTCTAAAACTGCTTCCAATTAGGCTGCTGAATTAGGCTGCCGGAGGTCACAAGACAGAGAGGCATGAGCCCTTCCAGGTGGGAGCAGGACAGGCAGCAAACATGCTACCTGCTGTAGGTGGGGGACTTGGTGAAGTTTGTGAGGGAAAACTGCACTGTTAATACCTGTGCTTAAGCTGGTATGTTGATTGGAACCAGGAGGAACCCAAAAGCCACATGGCCTATCCCTTCTTCTGCAACAGGGCTCTCAGAGGATCCAAGGCTGGGGAGCACTGAGGACCTGCAGCCAGACACAGAGAGATCTCCATCCAGAGGTGCAGAGAGCTAGAGCAGAGCTGGATGGAGAAGGAAAGGGCCACAAACTTCTCAGTGCTTAGATTTCAAGCCCATAGGAAGTAGGAACCAGACCCCACTGGCAAAACTTTGGGAACCTCTAGTAAACTGCAAGTGATGGGAGTGTGCAGCCCAGACTTACCCATCTCAGCCCTGGAGCCCACCAAAGACATCACCCTCATCATAGCAGAACAGAAGAAACAACCACTGCTCTTCTAGGCAAATGTTACCTATTTCAGTCTCTCCCACTTATACCCAATGGCATTAATATGACTTTTTTAAGGTTTTATTTATTTGTAGAGAGAGAAGAAGGGACCGAGAAAGAGAGGAAGGGAAACATCAACGTACAAGACAGACATCGATCAGTTGCCTCTCACATGCCCCCAACCAGGACCTGGTCCACAACCCTAGCATGTGCCCTGACCGGGAATCAAACCAACAACCTTTCCATTTGTGGGTCAATGCCCAACCCACTGAGTTACACCAATCAAGGCAGCAGCATATAACTTTTTTAAAAATAGAAGACAATAAAGAAAATGTGACCTACAATTTTTTAAAAAGTGGGTATATTCATACTTCTGTGTGACAAAGTTTCTCTCCTTTGACCAAACTTGAGTCAGGCTCCTCTGAGTCTTCTTTTTGACTAGGCCTCACTCTTGGGCTCTGTCCTTGGTCAGCTGAGTCCAGTTTTCACAAGAATCCTCCAGGGCAGTTTAAGGATTATCCCTATTCTCAATATCTTATCACCTTGGCCTACTTCAGCAAAAATTGGGTCAAAGTGGTTGAGCCAGGATTCCCCCTTGCCCCTGATGTTTTCTCTTGGTGACTTCTACCCACCGATTCCCACCCTGATCCTTGTTCTGAAGCTCCACTTGCCCTTGCTGAATTCGGAATGGAGCTCAATCCCTCCCCACTACTGCAAAACCCCATAGTAGCCATCCCCTGAATAAAGTCTGCCTTACGAACTTTGGCAAGTGCCAGAACAACTTCTTTAAACTTATCACACGGTTAGTGTGATAATTACATGAGTTGACCTAGGACAGTGCTTGGCACAAGGAAAATACTAGACAAGTCCAGCTTCATGGGGCATAACCTGGGCAGATGCCCAGGGCCCCTCACTAAGAAGAGCCCTGAGTCCATTGGTTTAAGTCACTGCTGTCACATGTTGAAACTCTTAATAGTTTTTGAATAAGGGCTCTATATTTTCATTTTGTGTTGGGCAGACAGGTCATAGTTCTGACACTATATGAGTGTCTGCTGCTCTCTCAGCTCACCCATCACCTGCCTGGGCAGAATCCTTCTGATGCTCCCATCCAACATCATCCAGCAGGTTTCTGCCTCTCTGAGCACTCACCTTAGTTCGTAATTGTGCTTTCAGCAGTGTGATTATTTAATCAACATTTATCCCCTTACTAGTGAATGAGCTCCATGGAAGCAGGGCTGTGTTCACCATTATATTCCATCCTTAAGTGTCTAGAAGTAAAGCTGAGAAAATTTTTTAGATTTTTTAACATTTTTTTAAACAAAAATCCTCTTTTTCTCTCCTTTCTCTGTTCTAAAGGAAAAATAAAACCTGGTTATTGACCAAATTTTTCCCTATGTTGAATTACATCACACATTGGGAAATAACCCTTTTCTATAGAAGATTTAGAAATTAAACCAAATGAGTCTTGTTTTAGTGCTTTTTTTGTGTGAGGATTATTGGTCTTTGTGAACACTTCCCAAACATGTTTAACATTTGAAAAGAGTTAGCCTAACTGAATTCAAACAAGACGCTTAAATTCTTTGAGTTTTAGCTTCTGCACAGCTAAGGAAAACATGAGCAAAATGAAAAGGGAACCAACTATATGGGAAAACATATTTGCCAATGATACCTCAGACAAGGGTTTGATCTCCAAAAATATATAAAGAATTCACATGACTCTACTCGAGGAAGACAAACAGCCCAATTAAAAAATGGGCAAAGGACCTGAACAGACATTTTTCCAAGGAGGACATACAGAGGGCCCAGAGACCTATGAAAGGATGCTGAGCATCAGTAGCCATCAGAGATGCAAATTAAAACTACAATGACATACCACTTCCCATGGGTCAGAATGACCACCACGAACAAATCAACAAACAACAAGTATTGGTGAGGATATAGAGAAAACTGAACCCCAGTACACTGTTGATGAGGGTGCAGCCACTGTAGAAAACAGTACGGAATTTCCTCAAAAAACTAAAAATGGAACTGCCTTTTGACTCAGCAATTCCACTGCTGACATTACACTCTAAAAATCCTGAAACACCAATTCAAAAAACCTATGCACCCCAATGTTCATAGCAGCACAATTTACAATAGCCAAGCGCTGGAAGCAACCTAAGTGCCCATCAGTAAATGAGTGGATCAACAAACTGTGGTACATTTACATAATGGAATACCATGTGGCAGAAAGAAAGAAGGAACTCCTACCCTTTGCTACAGCATGGATGGACCTGGAGAGCATTATGCTAGGTGAAATAAGCCAGGCAGTGAAAGACAAATACCATCTGATCTCACCTATAAGTGGCACCTATTCAACAAAACAAACAAGCAAGCAAAATAGTACCAGAGACAGACGTTGAAATAAAGAACAAACCGACAGTAACCAGAGAGGATGGGGAAGGGGGATTAACAGGGGCAAGGAGAGGAAGGGTCATCAAGGAACATATATGAAGGACCCACAGACAAACCAAGGCAGATAGCATTGAGGATGGGAGGTGGGGGTTGGTGGGGCAGGGGAGAGTGGTGGGGGAAAAATGGAGACAACTATACTTGAACAACAATAAAAAAGAATTTAAAAAAATAAAATGAGCTGTTGGACCATAGCATCTTAGTCCTTACTGGTGTGTCAGTGCACAAGAATAAGACTATAATAAAGAAAACATAGGTGAACTCTAGGAATGGGCTACTTCGAAAAAAATGGAAACATTTCTTAAATGTGAAAACAATTTAGAGTTTTAGAGGCTAACAGAACAAATGCTTTAAGATTAAAGGAAAAGTCACAATTTCATTACCAAATATAAAGCAACAACAAATCAACCAAAGTCATTTTTATGTTTGGAAATAAAATTGATAGAAGGTTCTTAGAACATGTACCCTTGTCATAGTAACTGGCACCTAAAGACAAATTCCTTTTAGCAAACAGAAATGCAAATATGGTTCCTTTGAATGGTCCACTGACAATTTAATTTACAAAATAAGTATACAGTCAAGCTTTCGATTTGGATAAGAGTAAGTGAAGACAAATCTGCCAATGGCTTAAGTTTTTATGCATAAAACTATAGACAAGGAAGAAAGAATATAAGGATATAAATTGTCTAGCAAAATAAATAAATAAAACTTGACCATGAAAATGTAAAGGGAGATTTTTAGCAACCAGTAATAGGAAGGCTAGTAAAAGTAGTAAGATTGATTCTTATATAAAATTTTCTGTATAATCTCATAGCTCTAAATAAAAAGAAGATAAATAGAGAGATAAAGAGATAGATATAAAATAACACAAGGTTGTTTAAATAGTAAAATCTCAGAGATAAACAAAATATCTAACAATAAGGAATTGGATAAATGCATATACAAACCATTGAAATAAGTATTTTGATCTACATTATGAACAGCTAGAGACCTCAATACTAATCATATAAGAAGCAAAACTAAGAGCTGGGGCGCCCTGCGGCCGGCACTGAGACTGGGCCCCACCGCACACACATAGTCCGGTGCAGGGAGGCAACAAGAAGTACCACGTCCTGAGGCTGGACACAGGCAACTTCTCCCGGGGCTCGGAGTGTTGTGCCCACAATAAAAGGGTTATGGATGTCGTCTACAAGGCACCTAACACGGGCTGATCTGCACCAAGACCCTAGTAAGGAACTGCACGGTGCTCGCTGACAGCACACGGTGGTGCGAGCCCCACTGGGCGCCGCCCCTGGCCTGCAAGAACGTGACCTGCTGAGTCCTGAGGAGGAAGAGATTTTAAATAAAAAACGACGAGAGAAAATTCAGAAGAAATATGATAAGAGGAAAAAGAGATATGAAAGAAGATGCCACAATCAGCCGTCTTCTCCAGGAGCAGTTCTGGCACCGCACGCAAACTCCTTGCCTGCGTCCTTCAAGACCAGGCCGCTTCGGGGGAGTGGACGGCCATGTGCTGGAGAGCAGCAAGCGGGAGCTCTGTCTGCAGAAAACCACGTCCCAAAAAGGCAAAGAAATCCGCTTCCCTCCTTTCTTAGGTCGTGTAATAAAGGTGTCTATTATGAAAAAAAGAAAAATTATATATATATATTATACATATGATCCATCTTTCCTCACAAGTCTATAAAAATTACTGTTACGGGAATAGGTTGAAGAGAGACTGAATAATTAGACCAAAGTGTTTAGTGAGTTTTTCTCTGAGAAGGAATGCTTCTCCATGTTTTCTGCATGTTTATACTGTATATGTATATTACTTTCATAATTAGGAAAATGAAATTGTGGCAGACTACCAGCTGCTTCCACATCCAGTCACCCCTTCTTCCTTGATAAAATGTTTTAGGTGGGTTTGTTACTGGCCAACGAGCAGAAGCCCCAAACCGTTTTGATGTGGCCTGATGACTGAGCTCTGACTGAGACACCACTGGACACATTGCATAGCACTTCTAGGAGGGAGCACACTTTTTTAAGAATGGAAGCGATGCATGGCATAGCGGGAAAGAAGGACCTGGGTCTCCAACAATGTGGAACCACTCTCCAAGTCCTGGACCCCCTGCCCACTTCTAGGATTCTTTTACATGTAAGAAAAATGACATACATCTTAATTTAAGCCATTATTTTTCAGATCTTTGTGGCTCATAGCTGAATGTATCCCTAGCTCATATAAAAGGATCTATTTTAAGAAAGAAAAAATAAGACATCAATGCTCTTTATAATCTGAATTTGTTAAGGTTTACTGTAGGTTGGATAAGGTAGGGAAAGATCCTGACTGGTCAAGACACCTCAGTTATTGAGGTGAGGAGGGGCCCAGCGTGAAGGGCTGGGGTGCCTGGGGAAAGGACCTGGAGGGGGGAGAGGAAAAGGAGAAGAAGGAGAAGAAAAAGGGAAAAACAAATACTTAACCATCTTTACAATTTTGCCCAAGGCTCTCTTTTTCACTAAATCCCACCTCAACTTCTGTGATAAATAATATCAAACTGTTTACTCAAGATCTCCTGGCACACGCACAATGCAATATACAGATGATGTACTGTAGAATCGTACACCTGAAACCTATATAATTTTATTAACCAATGTCACCTCAATAAATTCAGTTTTTTAAGAACTCATAAGAAAAGCAAATCTCATGGTACAATAAAGGATAGACATGAAATAATAGAAAGCAGTGCTGAATAGGAGAAAAAAAGAATACACTGTAAAGAAACTACAAAAAGGAAAGGTTTTCATCGGGTTAAAAGGATTTTCAGTTCCAACAATAGAAAATCTTGTAATATGATTTAGAGGAGGAAATGTTAAAAGTACCATTTGAGGGCCTGGTTAAGAGACTCCTTTAATCCTCACACTTACCCTATAAAGTGGCAGCAGAAGAATCTTGAAGTCTGTACACACACACACACACACACACACACACACCACATTTCCACAGGGATTTGCTGTCCCATTGTGAAGTCACCCAACGCTTCCCTGTGTGTAAAGGATTCATATGTGGCAGGGCTGAGAATCAAGTCCAGGCATCAAAGGAATTGATTTTGCTGCATTTCTGCATCTGCTGTTGGTGTTAGACTCGCCCCAGAACAGAGCAGAGAATGAAAGCATGGATCATACTGTTGGAGTGCCATACAGATTTAGCTGAAGAGGCTCCAGCCAATGACAGAAAAAGGTGACCAGAAATAGGATTAGGGCCCCAAAGAGCATGCAATAAAGCCCAGCAAAGAAGCCACATGGGGACAAAAAAGCCCCATGGGAGTCTTAAGTGGGAACAGAGTATCAGACAGGATGTGCATAAAGCCACCAGGTAAAAACTTAACTGTATTTAACCTGAGGGACAAATGGGCCCCTCTACTAAGAGGTGTCGTGATGATGTAACAGGTACGTTAGCTTGGAGGAATGGTTTAGAAAAAGCTATTGATCTCTAGTTTGCTGCCAATTAGAAATAAGGCACTATGAGTAATGCTCCATTTGTATTTCCTCTGAACAGCGTTAGGTTTTATGTCACTTTAGTTCAGAAGTTCTAACCTCTAATTAAAGAATCTACCATGTTTAGGGTCCCATAATCAATTAGTTTGAAAAATATTAAGCAAAATAGAACATTTTGCTAAAAGATTTCTCAGAACCTTTGCTGTTACAATGTGTACCTCGATGGCAAAGAGGGGGATATAATCCAATCCATTTTATTGCAGGACACATGTTAGGGGGCAGCAGAGCAATAGGGATTTCACAATTCAAATTTGGTGAAAGACTTGTTTAGAGTGTGAGGAAAAACACAAACTTTCTTCAGGGCTCACTCTGTGTAAAAAAAATAATACTAATTAATTTGTTATAAGTACTTGAAGATACTTGTGCTTTGTAAACTTCTAAATCACAGGACATCCCAAAAGAAAAAGTACAAAGCTCATGTGCTTATCAGAAAATTGGAAGACCATCTTGTTTGGGAGAAGTTCGTGGTCCAAGATACAGGAACATCCTACTTTGACTAATAAAGTCATTGTGTGCAATGAGTGCGCAGTCAAAACTTCAAAGAGACAAGCCTCAGAAACATTCTTTCAAGTCCACCTCTCTACGCTTCCCCAGGCACCCGCAGGGCTCACTCTGATGTGGGTCCCTTCTCAGATGACATCTCCTTCAAGAGGACTTCCCCTGTCTAATATGGCAACTCCAATAACTCTCTAGCCACTTACTTTGCTTTATATTTAATAGCACTTATCTACCTACACATTACCTATTTATTTGTTTATCTGTTTACTATCTGTTACCTCACTAGAATGTTGGTCCACTGAGACCAGGGATTTTGTTCACCTCTGTACCCTGAGTGACTAGAACAATGCCTCTATCACATAATAGGCCTTCAAAAATATCTGTTGATTAGATAACCAGAAATCCCACAATGGTTTCTTAGGCCTCTACTACTGGTGGTTTCCCTCGAAATATTTCATCTGAGAATTCAAAATTCTTGCTCCTAATCTCAGAAAGACGGATGACAGGGGTTTTCCAGTGGCTGAGCTCTCTAGACTTCTTAGAACCACAGTTAAGGTTGGATCCTTTGTTCTTAATGTAACTGGCAGTGCCAACATCCAGTGCCAGTGTCATCCTTTTATCTGGAGGCAACAAGAGGTAAGATCATTCTTGTCTCTGGATCTATCATCTGTCTATCTATTTGTTCCAAGCAACAAGCAAGCAGAACTCATGACATGAGCAAGTACAACAGCTGCAGAATATCATAATATCGTTTCCTCTTGATATGGACTGAATTGTACCCCTCCCCCCAAAAAATTCATAGGGGAAAGCCCTAACTTTCAATGAGACTGTGTTTGCAGATAAGAGCTTTAAAGTGATCGTTAAGATCCAGTGAGACCATAATGTGGGTCGGGGCTCTAATCCCATAAGGTCGGTGTCCTAATAACAAGAGGAAGAGAAGCCAGAGCTCACCCTCTCACTGTGAATGCACAGTGAAAAGGCCACCTGAAGATACAGAGAGAAGGTGGCTGTCTGCAAGCCAGGAAGAGATGACTCATTCAAAACCAAATGTTCTGGCACCTGATCTTGAACTTCTAGCCCCCTGAACTGTGAAAAAGTAGATTCCTATTGTTTAAGCCTCCCAGTCTGTGATATGTTGTTAGGGCAGCTCAGCAGATGAAAACATCCCTTTTCGTTGAAATTTATGTACCTTTTCTCAAGGGAACAAAGCAACACAATCTCTGCAAATTCAAACTTGCCTATCGTGATTTGTCTAGGGGTCCATTTTTTCCATGGGTGAAGGGATGTGATACATGGCAAATGACTGAAAGTTTCTTCGGCAGAACTGTTCAGGGCAGTATGTTTCTCAGCACCGGCTGGAATCCTCCAAAGTGTCTGTACGGGGAAACTCGGGATAGATTGATGCTTTGAAAGGGCATGTACCGAAGACAGAAAGAAGGGCAAGTGAGTAGTATCTGTAAGATTAGGACAGGAAAGTTAAATAGCACAGCGAGCTGAAGCTTAGCAGAAAATGCTAAGACAACACTAAGGTTAATCATGTTCAATAAATCAATAAAAATGAAAGGAATAAGCCCACTTCTTGAGAAAGACTGAATAAGAGTTATGTATGACTAAGAAAGAACTGACTGAAGTCCTTGACATCCCCTGTTTTCACCAAAAGGAAAAGACATTCAGATTGGAAAAAAGAACAAATACGGGTAAGAAGAAATTGAACAGCTAAGTAAATTACGATGCCTCCATCTTTAGTGTATTAGGCAGCCACTACAAATTGTGTTTATAAAAAATTCTTAATGGCATGGGAAAATGGAATAAAATTAACTGGGGAGAAAGCAGAATACAAAAATGAACCACAAATAATCTTGATTTATGAAAAAATAAAATCATAGAAAAAATATCAGATGGCAACATGCCAGAATAACACTGGTTTCCTCTGATTGGTAAGATTATAGGTGTTTTTTTTTTCCTCTGTGTGTTATATTTTTATGAACCTTCAGGCAATGAACTTTACTTTTATAATCAGAAAATAGAAATAGAAAAGTAAAAAAGAAACACAAAAGTAGGAGCCCAAGACACATGAGCCTATTACAAAGCAGCTTCAAGGCACTTTTAAATAAGGCCAAGATCCCAGACCCAGGAGTTGCAATTAAGGGAATCAGTATCAGGAACACCTGAGGACACATAAACATTGAGGAAGGGGCCAGAAGGCTCTGGTTTTCAAAATTATGAGCATCTTAAACTACTGGGCACAAAATCTCAGGAAAAACTCTTGACCTGATAGCTTTGAAAATCTGGAAAAAATGATAGAAAAGGAACAGGCTTAGCTTTCTCCTGTCACCATTCCCCTAGATGTGAGCTGGCACATCTTGCACACAATCACCCAAACCTAACAGAAACAAGGTGCAGGGCCCAACGAACTCCAGCACGGTGCTCTGTGGGTCCCAACACAATCCGCACACTTATAATTGATGGCACCTGGGGGTTGTGGCATAAGTTCACCGTTTTCTTCTGGAGCCAACTTTTTCTCCCTGAACTCCTCCCTGCCATCACAGCATTCTACAGTCTCCCTCTACTGGCCTTTTCCATTCTCAAAGTGTTCTAGTCTGCCCCACCCCTCACCTTCTGTCCGTTCCTCCAACGCTCTCATGGACCGCGGGCCACTGAGAGCCAGCCCTGACAACATATGAGGGCATTTCCCCATGTGTGCTTCTCGTAACCAGCCTGGAAAGATACCCACAGCATTCCATGACCAATGAGACTGATGATTTAAAATTTGGGATAATCCTTAAGATGCATAAAGTGCATTCACATATTACAAGTTTTAAAAATGCCTACAATAAAGAAACATGTTTAAATTTGACCGTGTTTTATAAAACCATTTTTTTAATCTTGTTAAATCCAATAAATTAGTGATCTTGGAGTAAGTGTTAGAAGTTTCCTCCCTAATAACCCTTATGGCCTAAAAATAATTTGCAGCTCCCATGCTTTTATTGAATATCTTGATATTGGAATTAGGACACTGAGAGCCCTTGAGGGCCTCCCGCTGCAGCCTCCGCATCCCCTCACGATGGCTACCCAACCTGCCCATGCAGAAGTGAATCCACCCTACCGCAACCAATGGCCTGGGGCACTGGTCCTCTCACTTTATTCCCTCTGACTCTCCCAGCTGTGTTCTGTTTCTCACACACCTCATAGCATCCACCAAAGACCACTCTACATAAAAGCTCAGGTGACCAGCAGATATTAGCAAAGAGGCAATCAGTCAGTCTGTTATCCTGACATGCTCCTCACCTATCTTTTCCAAGGATGTTTTTAGAAGGGATCTTAACATCTGTTTTGTTTTTCTTGATAAGTAACTCATAGCTCACTCATCCCTTCTTCATGAACATCTCCATGACCATATCAGATTGCCCATCTTATCCCGATTGCTCTTATGGTACCATGTACCTCTCTAAGAAGTACCTATTACAATTACCATTTTATGTGTATTTGTATGAACATATAATTAAGGTCTGTCTCTATCACTAATACTAATACACAATAAATTACTATGTTCCACATACAATGTTAAATGTTTCACCTTTATTTTTTTCCATTTAATCCTCACCATAATCCAGTTAAGCCTAAAGGTTTGGAGGTGCAACTATTATTCCCACTTTATAAATGAAAAGACTGGGGCATAAAGTGATCAAGGAACTTGACCAAGATTAAATAGCTAATAAGGCACAGACTGGAATTTGAATCAAAGCATTCTAATTCCAAGACTATTACTCTTAATCACCAGGTGGTATTGTCTGGCCACTAGATACCAACTTTCATGAGGAAACTGATCATATCCAGCTTTGCTCATTCAGGAGACAGGAGTGCCTAGCATATACAATCTTTGTATGAATGACCATAATTCAAGTAAAACATTCAAAAATTTCAGAAATATGCATTATATAAAGTGAAAGCCATCCATAATCCTACCACTATCACTCTCAAAGAAAACTGTTTTGAGCAGTTTTCTAATTGTCCCTTAAAAAGCAGGAGTTCATTGAGCAGTGTCACAAAGTACATTAGGTATGTGACTGATTTCATAAATTTTTAAGACTTTAGGATAATAAGAAATTTTCCCCTAAGAACATTGTCACACAATGGTACACTGTTTACTCACATTACCTCTCTTTCCACCACCACGAATACGCACATTGTGCTGAATATTAACAGATGATGGATAAGAAGATCTTTATCACCAAAGCAATAAACAATATCATTCACAATATCTACAATCAAGAAAAAGAACTATAGGTTGTATAAGAGTACGGCTTTGTAGAATCAAAGATGAATAAGTAATACAACCCAGAGAGGAATAATTAATAAATGTTAAATCTGGAGTGAGGACCGTAGTAGCATGCCATATAGCTCTGTCCCTGTTGCTGACCTGTTCAGTGTTTCTAGTAATCATTTCAGTGAAAATAGAACACATGTTAATAACTTCTGAAGATATTAGTAAAGTGGGAGAGATAGATAATATTTCAGATGATGAAATCAGTCTTTAAAATTATTCCAATAGTGGAAATAATGACAGAAAAACCAACAAGATTAAATTTAGCAGAATAAAGCCTGAATTTAAGTTCTAAAACTCAATATCAATTTAGAATCAGGGCCCTATTTTCTTGATATCTTATAGGAAAAAGCCTATATGAAACCAAAGAATGATTAAGAGAGAAGAAATTTTCTCTCTTTTTAAATTCTCTTTGTGTATTTTTTATTATGATTTTATTCTCACCATAACATTTTAAAAATAGAGGAGGACAAATATATAATATGTAGGTGTGTGTGTATACAAAACCACAGTAGCGCCTGTTCAATTCTCTTTCTCCTTCCAACTCCCCTTCTCCAGAGTAATCTGTGTGACAATTCCAGCTGTCTGCCCATGGACTCATTATTTGCAGTTTCATGTGAAAACCAAGCAGTTCAAATACCATGACCTCCAGGAATCCTTCCTTGACCTTCTGCCCTCAAAATGAGTTAAGGAGGTTTCTCTTTACATGACAGCCCCAGCACCATCCTCTGTCCTTGACTCAAACATGATACATGACTCTATTTACTTCTCTGTCTTGCCCATTAAACTGTATGTTCTTTCAGGACAAGGAAACCTTTTATCTGACTGGATAAATGCATGGAGACTACACAGTAAGTTTAATAATGTTTGTCAAACTGAGTGAAAGTGAAGTTAAAGATTTTGTTCAGTGAAGCCAAAGTCAAATATTTAAGTGATCGTTGTTCGAAGTAGAACCAAATGCTTGGGAATTAATCATCTTTAAAGTCAAAGAGTTTTTAGTCAAAGATTTTCTTACATTGTGAGGGAATTCGGCAGTCTCTGACCAGTTCCTCCTAACTCCAAAACATTAACCCTCTATAAATATCTCTTCCACTTAAAATAATATTCTTTGTGTTTTGCAAAAGGCTGCAAGAGAGAATCAAAAATTTAATATCGTCTCCCTTTGCAGAATGGCTCCTCTTTCTTATGATCCTCCCTGGCTCTTTCCTCAGATCATAAAAAGAGACTAGAACTTAGACTTTTCATTATGAAAAGAGTAAATGGTCTAGATTCTATTTTCCCTAAAGAGTTTAAACAGTTTCCTCTCTTCTTCAACAAAGAGGGTGACTATGGTTACCCAGTTGAATTTTTTTAGCATTATTCTTATAGCTGCAGAAAAATAAGCATGCTTTTATACTTACCAAATTTCTAAATGTTGATAATTTTGTTTTTCTAATAATAGTATAACACAAGAAACTGCACTTTGAAAAAAATGATAGTTAAGCTGACACGTGGTCATTTTTATTTTGTGGGTAAAGAAGAACCAGTTTATATTTAATTTAATGGATTTTTTTGTTTGCTTTACTCTTTTACTTCTTCTAGGTCTATTGTTCCCCTTAAGTTGTCATAATATCCCATTAGCTGAATGAAAAAGAATTCTGCATGCTACTGAGATTGGGAGGGAAGCATTTCCTTCCTTATTATCATGAGAAATTTGGGGGCAAAAGTTTTTTTCATGTGGATCTTTAGTTTGCTTTCTTTCAAGATTTTTGTAATTACTCCACCATTTTGTAACAGTAATTGAAATAATCATAATATACTAATTAGGTGGTCAGTATAGAATGGGCTGCACTACCAAATTCATAGAAGATTCATGTATTAGAAGTTTCCTTAGAAATATTTGCTAGCTTCTGCTTAACCAAGGAATGACCTAGACCACAAGAAACTGGGCATTGGTCACTCAAGTCGGAACCAGCAGAAATGCTGCCTGCATGTCCTGTTTCCAGATATGGAGAGTGAAACTGCCAATGGAGCAATGAAACTACATGATAACACACGCAGGAGATAGCATTGAAACCACCAAAGAGCAGAACTGAGGAAATGCACTTCACCAGAAATCCCTTAGTTCCGGTCTTCCCACAGGTCCCCCATATAAAGTAACCAGGATGCCTGAGATGCTGAGATGGGCTTTGAGACAACAGTCCCCCATCTTCCAGGTGGCCGGCGCCGGAATAAAACCACTTTCCTTTACATGAGCATCTGCCTCTCGAATACTGGCTTTCAAAGCAGCAGGCAGTCGGACCTGCATTCAGTTACATTATCAGTTTTCCCTTAAGGCCAAATTGAATTGCTTTGAGTTTATCTCTATCCTTTAATATTACTTTAAAATTATTGGGTATCTAATTAGGGAAGGGTTTTTTATAAATATACATTTCAAAACTGTACCCCTAATGGCCAAATACCTGCTGTTCTCTCCTCAATCTTTTCTCTCAGGCTCTCCTACAAACAGCTTTAGCTGAACAGTGAACAGTGTGCTGTGTAGCAAAAATGAAAGCAAAGTTCCATGTGGGAAGCCCAAATTGAAGTCACAGAAGGCAGGATTCACACTGCTAATTGTTGCTTAGCAATAAAATGTGCAAAACATGCCAATGGAACAGCGACATAGGCACCAGAGGTGTCCGCATTGATGCTGGCAGTGAATCAGGAAGCTAGAAAGCCAACAGTACCTGCAAGAAAAGGAATTCCTTCCCTTGGGAGCCAGGCGAGGATTTCTGCCCAGCTTCCTACCTACTGCTTAGTTGTAAAAAGAGAAAAGTCCCTTGATCCATTAGATACTCCTGTTGTGGTACTTGAATATTGGAATTAGATACTCAGGGGCTCCTGTAATCCTAAAGCAGTCCCTGGTGGACTTGCATGTATCTATAAGAATAGATATTGTTTTCTTTTCCTTATTGAATAAAAAGATTCTCAGCAAGGATAAACTTTCAAATCCCAGTTCGGATATTTGCCAAGGAAGCAGAGTGGGGCTAGCAGCTTCTAGCTTCTGTCTCAGTCACCCTCATCCCTGAGCTTCCCGGGTGGCAGTTAGGCCTCCAGGATTAAGATTGTGTCTGGACAATCAAAATAAACAGACAGGGAGTCCAAGATGTAAAGGAACAGACTGATACGGGGTCCTAACCCGAGAACTGACTCCAGCTTTTCCTTGTTGTGTTTTGTTTTATTCTACCTTCATTTCTTTCTACCGGGGTTTCTGAGGTAAAATGTTCCTTTAGTTGCCTTAAAAGGATCTTGAGTTTACCTATTACCTCCAATTTTTTTCTAAGATTTTATTTACTTATTTTAGACAGAGGGGTTGTGAGGGAAAAAGAGAAGGAGAGAAACATTAATGTGTGGTTACCCCTCACACACTCCCTACTGGAGACCTGACCTGGCCCACAACCCAGGCATGTGCCCTGACTGGGAATCGAACCAGTGACCCTTTGGTTCTTTGGCCAGCACTCAATCCACTGAGCCATACCAGCCAGAACCTATTACCTCCAATCTTTTAGACAATATTTAAATGCACAGAATAGTGGTCAGGTAGGGATGTTTGGGGATTAAGTAAACAGAAACTTTATTATAAGAGAAAATAATGCAATGCCCTGACTGGCATGGCTCATTTAGTTGAGCATCTTCCCACAAAGCAAAAGGTCATTTATTCAATTCCCAGTCAGGGCATGTGCCTGGCTTGCAGCCCAGTCCCCAGTTGGGGTGCATGTGAGAAGCAATGGATATTTCTCTCCCTCTCTTTCTCCCTCCCTTCCCCTATCTCTAAAAATAAATAAATAACATATTTTTAAAAAGTAAAAATAAAAAAGGAAAATCATGCCAAAAAAGACAAAAAGTACTTTCCAAGAGAGATAAAGATTCCTATATACCATGACATGATTGTTGAAAAACAGAACGTTGGCAAGCCAAGCCACAGTTTGTCTTTCTTTAGTCTGTCTCTCAGGAGATCTTTATTGGGGAATATATACAAGTCCTGCTCTTTGCTAGGTGCTTTGGGCTATACAAATATTTTGCACATGGTCCCTAACTTGTTACCAGTGTAGTAAAGATAATATGCATAAGTCAATTAGGGACATGCAAAGAATATCATGTAAAAGTTAAAGATATGTACACTGAAAATTAATTCATGTATTTTGCAGAGTTACCCAGCTTCCTTTAATCTGCTATTCCCTATATTGGTGAATGAAAAAAAACCCAGGCGTTTAACACCTAACAGACACCTTTTTAAAACTTTAATTGAAGTATAACTTACTATAAAGTACACAGATTTTAATGGTTTACTTACATAGTATATGCCCATATAACCACCAATATGACCACACATAAAAATTTCCAGCGCTCCAGAGTGCTTCCCAATTACTGCCGCCCAATGGTAACCATCATTCTGACTCCTACCTCAATAGATTAGTTTGGCCTGTTTTTGAACTGCACGGAAATGAAGTCATTCAGTATTCTACTCTTTGATTTCTGTTTCACTCAACTTTATATCATCAAGATTCTCCATGTTGCATGCAGCAGTTGTTATTTTTCATTTCAGTGTAGTATTCCATGGTGCGATTATACCGCAGTTTAGTTATCTATTTTCTTTTGGGAAATATTTAAATTTTTTTCCAATTTTCAACTAATATGAAAAAACACCATGAACATTTTTGTCTAATTATGTCGGTGAACATGAGCACACATTTATGTTAGTCATAAACTAAGGAATAGAATTGCTAAGTAGTTATATGTTTAGTTTGGGCAGATACTACCAATTTTTCAAGTCATCATACCAAACCACACACCCACTAAGAGTGGAGCTTTTTATGCCCTATACACTTGCCAGCATTGGGTATTGTTAGTCTTCTGATTGTGGCTGTATTAGTGGTTTTAATTTGTGATTTCATAATGACCAGTGATATTGGACAGCCTTTTATATGCCCATTTTGGCTCTTTGAATATCCTCTTTTGTAATAAAGCTCCAACAGATAGACATATTTCAGAAGGGTTGAGGTTTCAAATGAACAGGATGTAGGTCTGCTGATTTTGCAGGCCTCAGAGAATCTGTGTATGTCCTGATTAGAAAATGATACTGGGGCCACAACTTTTGTAAGAGGGGAAACCTCCAAATGAGCTGCCTGTCACTGGAGCCTTTTAAGCTAAGACCAGACAAATAGGAAACCTGTAGAACATATGTAAATACCAGCTGGAAGGTGAGACTAAATAAACTTAAATGTCTCTTTCAGCACTGGTAAGTTCTACAGGGATTTAACTATTGGTAAATCAGTAAGAACTAGAAGGCAGAGGGAGGAAGTCAAAGGACAAAGCTTTTAATTTTTGAGTACCTATTGTGCACCAAGGGCTGTAATAAGCCCTTGCTTTAATTCCTTTAATTCTTACAATGATCATATAAGACAGTGTAAGGAAAAACGCTCATTTCCTTCTCTCTGCACATGACACTCCACACTTCAGGTCACCAAAGATGTAACAGTTTTCCCACACTGACCAATTCTCAGATACCAGCTGGGGGTCCTAGAATTCAATTCAGTTCTGACACCATCTACCAGGAGTTAGCATCAGATCCCACAAGTGAAGGGTTCAGTCCCAAAAGACAGCCCCCACTTCAGATACCAGCGTCAAATCCCAAATTATCACCCTCATTTCTTACCAACTGGCTATAAATCAAGCTTCCCACAGCCATCTCCTTGGGTTCTGTATTTTTTAATGGCTCACAGAATTAAAAGAAACACTGTTTGTTATAAAGGACAAAATGAGCAGCCAGATAAAGAAATACATGGCTGAGGGTCCAGAAGGGTGCTGAGTACAGGAGCTTCGATACGTCTGGAATTGTAATGCACCCTGCCCTCCTAGCATGTGGGTGTATTCACCAACAAGAAGCTCTCTGAACCCTGTCTTTTGTGTTTTTTATGAAGTCTTCATACCTAGTTATGATTGATTAAATATTGGCCATTGGTGATTAACACAACCTCCAGGCCTTCCTTGTTCCCCAGAGGTACAGGGGTGAGGCAGAAGGTTCTAACCCTCTAAGCAGATAAGGTCTGTCCAGAAAGTATCCAGCAATGTAATATGAAAAATAGAGACATTTATTGAAGAAGATAAAAGAAACTTTGCACATAAGACAATGATGCCTCAGTCCCCTTCAAGGTAGGCACTGTGGGACCTCACACAGTTTTCCCAGCATCTCTTCCACTGTTCAAAACACTCTGTAAAATCCTTTGTTGGAATCACCATCAGCTGCCCCATTGTATTTTCCTGAATCTCATCGATGGTCTAAAATATCTCCTTTTCCAAAGGTGATTTTAGTTGTGGAAAAAGCCAGAAGTCACAGGGTGCTGAATCTGAGGTATAGGGGACGGAGTCACCTGCGTGATTTGATGCTTCACCAAAAAAACTCTACACAAGACCCAATGGGTGAACTGGCATGTTGCTGTGATGAAGCTGCCAATCACCAGTTTCCCACAGCTGCAGCCATTTTCATCGTATTGCACCTCTCAACCAATGAAGAACACTGAGACAGTACTCCTTATTAATTGTTTGACCTGGAGGGGCATACTCCTGATGGACAATGCCTCCCCCCCTCCAAAACACACACACACACACACACACACACACACAGTTAACACAGTCTTGATCTTGCTGCAACTTGGCTGCACCTTCTTTGGGCGTGAAGAACCAGGAAACTTCTATTGGGATGACTGGGCCTTCATTTCTGGATCATGGCCATAAACCCATGCATGGTTCATCTCCATTTATGACCTTCTTGAGGAAATCTGGTTCATTTGTAGCAGTTTGAATCAAGTCATTAGCAACTGCAGCACAATGTTCTTTCTGCTCTGGTAGCAGAAGCCGCAGAATGAATTTTGCCATAACACATTTCATGCCAAAATCCTGCATCAAAATCTCAGACAAGTAGATTTTGGAATCCCCAGATCAGCTTCTAGTTCTTGTACTGTAAGTCACTGATCTTTGATAATTGCAGCCTATACATGTTCAACATTCTCAGGTGTTTGGCTTGTTGCAGGCCTTCCAGAACATGGATCACTTTCAACAGATTCTCAACCACCTTTGAAGCATTTGTGCCACACTTTTATTTGCACTGCACTCATTGCATCATCCCTGAAAGACTTCTGAATCACAGTTTCTGTGGAGGAATGTTCAAGCTTAACATAAAATTTGATGCAGATTCATTGCTCTACTCACTCAGTCATTTTGAATGTGACAGTCACACAGTGCACATGCTCACTCAACACCGTCTACCAGCCCATCTGACTATACAGTGAAGTCATCATTGTTCATGCACATGCATTCTAGTCCACTCTCCTTGGCTGCCAGGTTGCATCATGTCACGCAAACCTTATATTAACAATGGCTGGACTTTTTCTGGGCAGACTTCCTGACAACCAGCCCTCACCCTAAGACTATCTAAGAGCCCTCAGCCTTCAGCCATGTCATCACCAAACAAAAAGACATTTATCACCTTGGAGATTCCAAGAGTTTTAGAAGCTATGTGCTTTGAAACAAGGGCAGAGATCAATAGATATGTCTTATTATGTCACAGGTAGGTACTGTCTGTATCAGTAATCTATTGTTATGTAACATTATTACCACACACTAGGCAGTCTAAACTGACCGCACATGTATTTTCTCATGTTTTAAGGGTCAGAAGTCTGGGCATGATTTAGCAGGGTCTCTACAATCTAGGTGTAGACCAGGATTAGGTTCTCTTATCTGAGACTTGACCAGGAAAGAGTCAGTTTCCAAGATCACAATGACTGCACCAACATTCGGTTCCTTGCAGAATGTTGGATGGAGGGCTTCGGCTTCTTGTTGGCTGACAGTTACTATGAGTTCTTCATCACAGGGCCTCTTTATATGGCTACTCACAGTATGGCAGCTTGTTTGTCAAAGCCAGAAAGATAAATGTTCCAATCATATGTGACATAATCATATATGTGTAATTATGCATATTCTGTACCTTTGTTTTATTCTATTAATTACGAGCAAGTCACAGATCACACCCACGCTTTTGCGGGGGGAAACTAGACATGGGTGGGAACATCAGTACCAGGTAACATGGAAGCCACTGTAAAAGCCTATCTGCTATACTGCTGTTATTCTCAGTTTACATGTGAACAATAGACCAAACAAGGTAAAATAAATTGCCAGTCTACAGGTAAACCACATTTTGATATATACTTGTATATTGATATGTATCAATATATCTATATTGATATAAGTGTCAATATATCTAAATCCAGCCTTGGCTGGTGTGGCTCAGTGGATTGAGGGCCAGCCTGTGAACCAAAAGGTTGCAGGATCGATTCCTAGTCAGGGCACATGCCTGGTTTGCAGGCCAGGTCCCCAGTAGGGGGTGTGTGAGAGGCAACCAATCAATGTCTCTCTCACACATTGATGTTTCTCTCCCTCACTTTCTCCCTCCCTTCATCTCTCTCTAAAAGTATACAAAGTAAATCTTTTATATATATATATACACACACATATATATATATATCTCCAGATTTTGCCTTTTTAACAACCATTTGCCATGGAAGAGGAGGTTGAACTAGAGCAAGAACTGCTGATACTGAATCAACTGAGAGAATGGGGTCAGGGGCCAACATGAGCAAGGTGGCAGGAAAAATGGGTATGTTATAAGAAAGTGAGCAAATGGTTCAATTTCCTCACTTTAAACAATAAACATTTAATATGACAATAAAATGAACAACAACAATAAAATAACAATAAACATTGTTATAACAATAACAATAAAATTTATTTGGGTGAATGATGGAGGAAGGGGAAGGCTGCTTAACACCAGAAGTATAGGAAGTCAGAGATGTATCAATCTAATGAAGTATTCAACAGGGAATTATTGTAGGTTTTTAAGCAGAAGTTTTTTTAAGTATTAAGATAAACCAAGTACCATCACCTAATTTTAATCAATATATCTTAAACTTTAAGTTAGAAGAGTTAGAAGAATAAATCTTTATCTTAACCAAAGTAGATATCCATCTCTACTTCGCAATGCATTTTTAAATATAGCTGTAAATGATTTAAACAAATAGATATTGACTATTTGGTTAAAAAAATATTTCTCAAAGAGCATCTTGGGTTAGATGTAAATGGAAGAAAGGCCTTGCAATAAAAAGAGCAACTGTTTAGGAGGCTTTTACCACCATCCCCAAGTCATAAATCCAACACCAGGACATGGCAGAATTCAGTTCCCTTTGAAGCCCTGGAACACACAGCCAACCAGATACAGGTCAGTCCGGCCCTCTAGAATTTTTATCATATGGAACAGAGATAAAACGTGAGGTCTGGGAAAAGAAAGCTAGTTAAAAGAATCATTGGAAATTATACAATGAGGTGTTTCTTCTATCCAATGCTCATGTTACTTGCTTTGTCACTCCTCACTTCTGGTTTTCCTAAATAAACAAATATCACCATAATATTTGGTAGAATGAGATGAGGTAAGTGTTTATCTGTCCTCTAACAATCGTGAGTGCAGGCTTAGAGGCAGGCTGCCTGGGTTCAAATCCTCACTCCTTTACCCGCAAACTGTGTGACCATGAATGAGCTATTAACACTTCATTCCCACAAACCTCAGTCTCCTCCTATCACATGAAACTGTAAAAATGAAATAATAGATTGTAGAAGAATATAACGAGATAATACATTTAAAAAGGTGTAGTATAGGGAATGAAATGTAGTAGACTCCTAATTAAATGTTCATGGTCACATCATTAGTGCACAGTGTAATGATTTGGTAATAAAAGTATAGTGAGTTTTGTTGAGCAAAATGTCCAATATAATGAACACTTGTCCATCTTGTGGTTTCCCTGCAAGGGCACATGTTCCTCCAGGGCTCACAGCCACAGTGTAAATGGTCTCAGGGTTTCCTCCTGTAGTGCTACTGTGCTGGAGGACTCGGGGGACGGAAAACAAAATTTAATGCACAAGTAACTTTTTAATTATCTTTATATTAAATTCATAAGAAGTGTTTTTGCAGTTGGATAAATGGTAACATATACTAATAATACTGACTTAAATATCTATGAGTTTACTTTTAAGTCCACAGTTTAGAAGTCATATATATGGATTTAAAAGCTATAATACATTATTTTTATATTAAGGATCTGGAGGAAAGATTTCATTCAAAACAAAGCTTGACATATTAATTTTTTAATTATACTCACCTTTTTTCATCTGGTGGTAAAATACTAGTGTCACTGTTTTATCAAAATATATCTTATCACAGATCATAAGCTATTTATAAATTATGTAAAAACCTGTTTTCTTCACTAGGGAAAAAAATGGGTGGAGCATTAGAGTCAGACAGACCATTGTTAGGGCCCAAATACTCCACCTACAGTTAAACAGATTGGGCAACTTATCAAAACTCTCAGAACTTTGATTTGAGAAATCTGACCTACTTCATAGAGATGCTGATGAATTTAAATCAGACACGTATGTCAATGAAACACAGAAACCCAAAATTACAGCTGCGTTTCCCAGTTATAATCCTCCCTACTCCCACTTTAGTGATCACTCTTACTGTGGATGTCGATCTCATGTCCCACCAGCCATCAATTGGCATGTGCTTACCTTTTTATAAAAACTGAACTTTCTCTGTCATTTTTTACTTTCTTATTTCACATGTAAGTTTTACAAATTGTAGATAGGCCACAGACTGGGAAACAATGTCTGCAAAACATATAGTATTTGACAAACTACTGAAATGCAGGATATAAAAATAACTCCTAAAACTCCATAATAAAAAGGACACAATAAAAAATGGGCAATGGATTTGAACAGGCAATTCAAAAAAAGAAGATATATGAATTATCAAGTACATGGAAAAGTGTGCATCATTAGTCATCAAAGAAATTCAGATTAAAATCATAATAAATTACTCTACACACCCACACAAAGTTTTAAAAATTTAAAAAGTGACAACATCAAACATTGGCAAGGACATGGAGAAACAGAACTCTGGGAGTAATTCCACTCCTAGGTTGTCACCTAAGAGGGACAAAGTGTATGTTTACAGAAAATCTTGAACAAGAATGCATATAGCAGTTCTATTCACAATAGCCAAAAACTGGAAATGGCCCATATATCCACCAATAGAAAAATGGATAAACAAGCTGCAGTATATTCATACAATGGAACATAATAAAAAGAATTAATTATTAATATATGCAACAGTATGGATGAGTCTAAAACATTATGCTGATTGAAAGAAAAATAGTATATACTATATGATTCCATATAGTATGGATATAAAATTTTGGAATAAACAAAAGGTGGGGGTTGCCTGGGAAAGGGAATGAGAAAATAGCGTAAGACAGTGGTGATGCTCTACATCTTGATAGGGGTGTGTGTTGTAAAGAGTTTTACATTTGTCAAGACTCAGTAAATACATACTTAAGAGATGTGCATTTCTTAGTACAACAGAAAAAACTGTAAATAAATATTCAGGCTATGTACTGATGTCTGCAGTTTACTTTCAAATGTATCACAATTTAAAATGGATTAAGGGAAGAGGACAAATAGCCAAAAAAATACATGTTAAAAGAAATAAAGTACAGTGTTAATGGCAGATACCAGGCAGTGAGAATGTGGGTGTTCATTGTAAAATCAGTTGTTTTCATAATAAAACACTGGGAAATTTGGGATAAAGCAAAACTGAATTGTAAAAACCTCAATGATGAGAAAATTTCACGGTAGTTGCTAAAGACATTTCAGGAAGGGCACAATTTTTAAAAATCATAGACATACATATATACAGCCCTTTAATTATAATAGAGCTCCACAGAGCATTTACAGTATTGTCTGATGTATAACTATTTTCTTAGAAAAACAAAAAACAGTTTATAAAAGTTGCGGTGATTATGAAATAAAAGTATTATTAAAAGAATACTAGCACAAGGTCTTAATCTCAGAAACTGTTAAATAGTTTCTTTTAGCATCAAAAATATTCTTTAAGGAGAGGATCTGTTAGAAAACTGGATAATAAAGATGTTCTTCAGATTACATTAATATCTGCACTTTTAAGATAGACATTGTGACTCTGAAGCATTTCAATGCTTTTTGCTCAAAGTTTACTCTATTGCCTACATCAATGTTTTTCAACACTTAGTAGTTCTTGAACATTAGAATCATTGGAAATAACTGTGGAAAATTCAGATTCTTGGGCTTATCTCATACCAACTGAATCAGAATCTCAGAAAGGTAGGGTAATTTTATTTATATATAAATAAAATTTATATATAAATTTTATATTAAAGAAATATATTTTATATATAATAATTATATAATATTGTATGTAATGTATTATATATAATTATATATTAAATTTTATGTTAAAGAAATATACATATTTCTTTAATTTTCATAT